>CAUYSK010077472.1:0-20869 GCA_963575035.1 Avahi laniger | reverse complement strand
CCGGTGTAAGCCATTTAATCAGAAATCTACAGCAGCTTTCTTCCCACATTAAGTTTCTTCAGCGTCCTCTCCGTAATCTGACTCTGTAGTTCCTCAATACCTCACCAAGCCCTCCACGCTCATCTCTCCAATCAATTCACTGTCTCTAAAATACACCGTGCTCATTCTCACTTCAGTGTTCACGATATAACTGCTGCTTGGAACACCGTTATTTTCTCCCTCTTACTCTCCGAGTCTTGCACACTTTTTTTTTTCTTTTTTTGAGACAGAGTCTCACTCTGTTGCCTGGGCTAGAGTGTCCTGGCATCAGCCTAGCTCACAGGAACCTCAAACTCCTGGGCTCAAGCGATCCTCCTGCCTCAGCCTCCTGAGTAGCTGGGACTGCAGGCATGCACCACCATGCCCGGCTAATTTTTTCTATATATATATTTTTAGTTGTCCAAATCATTTATTTCTATTTTTTAGTAGAGACGGGGGTCTCACTCTTGCTCAGGCTGGTCTCGAACTCCTGACCTTGAGCGATCCACCCGCCTTGGCCTCCCAGAGTGCTAGGATTACAGGCATGAGCCACTGCGCCAGGCCCTTCTTGCACACATTTTTTAGGCTTAGCTCAATTTCTACTTTCATGGATTCTCAATGTGATTCTTATTTTGATTTCTATCAAGCATCATTTAGGTCAGCATTTTATTATTTTGACTTAGCTCATGAAGGATTTTGATTACTTATTTATATCTTATCTCATTCTAAAAAAGTAATTTGAGGTAGTTTCATGTCTTAGTCTTTCTTTAGCAGTTAAATGTTAAATTTCTTGAAGGACACAAATGATGTCCATATTTCATTGCTACCTTCAAAATCCTAGGCCCAAAGTCAGGGCTCATGAAGAGTACTAACTAGTCGAGAGTACAGGGTACCGTAGTAAAGTGAAAACGTTCTGGAGTCAACCTATATGGCTTCAAAACTGACTCCGATGTTTTCTAATCACCTATGTAATCGTGTTGCTGGGAGGGTTATGTGAAATGTCACATCAAGCACTTAAAATAGTACCAGGCACAAAGCAAGGGTTCAAGTGGCAGCTGTTGTGGTTTGTGGTGTTGTTATTTTTACCTTTATTATTTCCATGTCCAGGAACATATCTGGTCAGGTCATGAATGCATTCCAGACCTTTCTTCTATCTTAGATTCCTTCCTAATCCTTTCATATACCGTGGCTTCTCATGGCAGTTTCCTCTGGGAAACATTTCACCATAGTCACCATACTGTCCTATTTTTTCCCACTTTTCTGTTTTGGAAAATAGTTTCTTATAGCAACTTTTTTGGGGTTTTCCATCTTTATCCAAGGCAAAGAATCATTGGCACCAGAAAGGTGCTCTTTGATTTGGGGCAGAATGATTCAGCAAGGCTTTCCCTGGGCCTGGCTGGGTGAAGATGTTTTGAGTCACTTGATTTGGCTTCCCAAGCCACCTGGTACCTGGAGAGAGGCACCCTGCAGGTAGATACGTGCATGCTGGATGGTGGAAAAGGCTGTCATCACAGCCAATGAACATCTTGGCATTCTGAGTTATAAAAAACTCAGAGGCAATCTCATACTGTCTGTAGTCATCTCAAACATACCTAAAAGGCCGCCCATTCCTCCTCTGGATATACAAATGCAGTTATTGCTTAGAAACCTTTTGAGGTTCCACTGTGAGCCAAGGCCTTGAGTGCCTTCCTGTCAGCCATCCTTTAAGTATCTGTCATCTGGCAAGGTGGTGTTTACCTAGTTACCCTGTTACCAAGGTAGACACTGTCTATTTCTCCCTACCTGAGCGAGACTAAGCTCTGAAATGTGAAATATCAACCATTCGACTTCCAGCACGGCCACGTATGGGCCTTACATTATCATCATCACTCTCTTACTCCAATCATCGTCATTAGCTCCTGCTCTACCTTTTCTTCGTTCTCCCTTTTCATTCAAGCTCTCATTGCCTTGTCAGACGGGTTTGAAAATATCCAGACCCTGAGACCAGCCCTCCAGGAACGCGTGAGCAGCAAAGCCATCTGGAGAGACTAATTCCCTCCTTCTCATTCGCTCTCGCACACCCCTCCCTCGGCCACACTCTACCCCCAGCGGATTGAGTTCCAGGCCTGAAACAATCCTGGCAAGGTCACACTGTTTGATTCTGCTGTCAGTTTAAATTATGCCTCAGCTTTTATATCTAAATCAGAATACAAGAGAAAACAGAGAGAGAGGGAAAGGGACAGCACAGAGACACGGCGACATCCTACAGCGAGTGGAACATGACATTCCAGTTGGCCAATTGATCTGTTCCCTTGACAGCCGCACCTCCCCACTCACCCCGAGTCATTGTTTAACACATACAAACTCTGAGCCCACTGGAGCCATCTGTGGATGAAATGTACACCTCGTTCTGGGGGGTAGGGGAATAAAACATTTTCCATAATGAGAAAAAAATTATAAATATTATTTTAAGATGATCATTATTTTCTTGATTATTTATGATAAAATTAAGCTCCTTATTCTCAGAATTCCTGACTGCAGTGAATGTCAATTTCCATTGTTCTTACAGAACATAGTGCAGCTTACAGCGTGTCGATATATATTTTTTCAGTTTAGTAATTTCCAAGACAAGATTTTAAAACAATATTCCACCATTGGGCTATATCTAAATAACATTTTCATGAAGCCGAGGATAAGAAATGCCTGATTTAGTGCCTATGGCAGTTCTCCATTGGTCCTAACATTTATATACCCCTATCCAACAAAAGAGTGATTCTTTGTGTATGACAGGGAGTTGACGTGGACCCTTTAACTGACGGGTGAGTATAGAGGGTTTTCTAAGACATGTGTCTATTAGTCTTTTGTAACTTCAAAATGTGATTGTGAGAGAAATTGACAGAATTAGCGGGGAAACTCTAAAGTACTATACAATCGTGATATACCACCTCATTTCAACATGGCATGAATGCATAGTTTATTGATGATATGTCATTAAAAGTATTACAGTTTTTCGTATTAATTCTGATATTACCCCCCACTAGAATAAGTAGTTCACTAGGTTTGTATTCTTTCCTTAGTATATTTTATATTGGAGAATGTTTTTAAGTCCTTATTAGTGGGATATATCTTTCATTGCTGCTCCTGAAGTGGTTTTTATTTTTTTCTGATTCAGCCATGACATGAACCTGTATTTCTAAAAGAGTATTTCCTTTGAGATCAGTAAACAAATATTAAATGATATTAAATGTCTCAAAATAACTTATTATTAAAATTTTTAAAAGTCAGAAGTCCCAATTCCATTTCTACTCTACTATTGTGTGATCATTAGTTAACAAGTTTCTGTTAATAAATTTCCCTGAGCCTCAGTTGTTAGCTTTTTTTTTCCATCTGTAAAATGGAGTCACTACTTGACAGTTACTTCTCAGAGTTTTCATAAAGGCTAAATGTGCAAGAACATGGCATTTTTTAAGAATTGTAAAGCATCATATTATTGTAAGATGTCATAAAGCTCTAATAATGACTTTGACTTTATTAGCATCAGGTACTGACCATCTACACTAATAGGGACCTTTGGTTTCTAATTCTGCAAAGATAACTCTCTTCATTAGGTAGGAGGAAATAACTGAATATTTTAATGTAATAAATTCTTGGATTTTGTTCAATAAAATGGTCAATGGTTAGAAAGAGCCTGGTGGTACTGTAGAAATGGAACAGTTTGGTTGTTACTTTGAAAACCCCCTTTGGGGCAATAAGGTTACAGTGGTTGGTTCTGACAATTCCCCACCAGAGCAGTAAAAATAGAAGAGTGTTGTTAATCTTGATTCCCCATGTGCCAGTAACAGGAGAAATGCTGACTTCACATTTGTACATCTACTGTCTTCATCTTGGGCTGTAACAATGAAATCATCACTTGTCAGATTGTGTACCAAACCTCTTAGGAGCACTATATGTTACTTCTCTTTGTCTCGCTGAGACTGGACCATATTTAATATTTATAACTATTAGGTGGCAAAATATAGATCTCTCTTATTAAGTGCCAGAATACTATGATATTGTTTCTCCATTAAAACTTAATGTTACATTTTTCTTTGGTTTACTTCAGTCAGTCACTACATTTGCTGATTTCAGATAGGTTTAAAGTAAAAGACTGTTTCACAAGTTGCTCACGTTGTTCAACTCAAAGCTGAACTAGAAGAAAGGAGGAAAGGAACTCCAAGAATTAAATAGATTTTACGTGGAAGCTTAGTTGATGATTTACCTATTTATATAATGTATTTATTCTTTTATGCCTCATAAAAGAGGTCTTTTATGCAATTAACATTCAAGGGCTTGATAAATCAGTAGGCAACTATAGTTAACATTAGTTGATTGTACATTTCAAAATAGCTAGGAGAGAATAATCCGAATATTGCTAGTATGAAGAAAATATAAATATTAGTGGTGATGGATATTACAGTTACCCTGATTTGATGATATAAATGTATCAAATTATCACTTGTACCCCCAAATATGTATATCTAATATGTATTAATGTCTAATATGTATACTTATTAAAATAAACAAATACATAAAATTTATAAAAACCCTCAAAAAATTTCAACATTCAAGGGTTGGCCAAGATGAGAAAAGTGAATGGGCCTTGTCTTCTTTCTCTAAATTCTGGGCCAGTGGCTGCCAAATCCAAGGCAGAGCTTAGAACAGGGAACTTGGTCACTGTGCAGAGGGCACTTTTTTTGTTTTTGTTTATGTTTCTGCTTTGTTTTGTTTGTGAACCTTCATTAATGTGATCTTGAGTCAGAGAGTACTAACGGAGATATGCAGTTTGGTACCTGGCCTTTGGGATTAGTGTAAATCATTACTAATCCCACATCTTCTCCAATAGGTTATAAAAATTCCAATGGTGGTGGGTAGAGACGAGTCACTAGTGAGTCTTTTATAGATGCTATCCAGCTCCTTAGTGGAAATATGTTCAATCTTATTTAGCCCAGAGATAGGGGGAAATACGCCATTTTCTTCGACCACACCAATGAGGCCATCAGCTGTGGCATCACTCAGCAAACTCACTCAGGCACTGTGGATCTTGTCTCCCACCAGGATGCTCTTTGCAGTCTCAGCATCCAGCCCCTTTTGAAGGCCAGTGGCTGTGAAACCAATGTTTTCCTCAAGATTCACCTGAAAGCCCATGTTGGGGCTTTTGCTGTTCAAATAGATACCAACATCTTCTGCCTCATTTTCAACAATATTCTTAAGTTCCAAGGATTTTAGCCAATGAGATAGATCCTGCTTTGGGGGGCCTGGAGTTTGTATAGTTTCTTATTTAATTTTAGGGGCTCTATTTAAAAATGAATATAAATATTAGGTAAAGAAAAACACAGAAGTCCTAACCAATTGCAGCTTAATTGTTATGATTTTATAAATTTGACAAAATCATGTAACTATGAAAACACAATGCTAAGGCCCTCCCAGGGCCTTGGCATGGGCCCTGTGCAGAAGAGGGTATGTGAAGCTTCAGCCTCATTAGCCTGAAGGCAAATCAGCCTCTACATGCACGTCTTGAACTTAAATACCTTTGGGAAAAAAAGCAGAAAAGATTTATCCAAACATGAAAATATATCAGATAAAGAGCATGCCTATAATGTGCCAGGCACTGGGACAGATGCTGAATACGCAAGGTAAGTGTAAGAGACGTAGAATCTGCCCTCGTTGAGCATGTAATCTGATGAGGAAGACAACAAACATTTGTAAAACCATGTATTTTAAAATTGTTATATATGCTATAAAGAAAAGTTAAGAGGACTGTTCAAAGCATAAATACAAGAGACTTAACCAAGTGTGAAAAGTTAGGACAGAACTAAAATAATTTCCCAATATGAGAAATAAGATATATTACATCCATAGATGTTCCTATTACAAATGATTTTTTAAACAATATTTGGCTACATTGGGATTTTAAGCAATATATGAACCAATAGTCATTTATAACAACATTTCAATGTTGTTATAAAATATAGAAAATGTATCCTGAGATTCTTTTTCAAAGTTTCAAAATACAACATGGGTCCTTTCCAGTTCTCCATCCTTGGCAATAAAAACAAGCATCTGCCTATTCCTGCTAAGACTTAGGCACAAAGAAAGGCTGATTTCCTGCTGTCACTGGATATGATACTGCAGTTGTGGGGCCCATGGAGGGGAACGATGATTTCCAAGGCAAAGTGTGAGACCTGATCACAGTCTAGAACCCTTCTGGGGCATCTTTAATTTAGGATCTTTGGAAATTGGCAGCAGAAAGGGAGACATATCACCATACCATTGTGAAAATGGTTGATTGCTTTCTTACTCACTTTCTATCCATCTCAGTGTTATAATAGCTAATTCCACAGCTTTCACATAAGAACTGCCCAAAGGAAACTGTCGAGTCTTTTATTGTGAGAATTGTCTCTTTATGAGCTTATGTGAAAGCTGGCATGGATCTAGGGTCCCTTGTTATTTATTGCCTTTGCCCACACAAAGTCATGTGATTAGATGATCCCATACACTCAGCCATATCAAATGTTGGATAGTCACTGATTGCAGACACATTCTCAATAGCATGGTAGGTAATGCCCAGGGAAATAATTAGGGGGATTGGCTTTGATCGCTTACATTTGTGTAAGCTTCAAGTCCAAGTGAACAGCAAGACTATACTTAATTAGTAAATAAAAATCAAAATTGACAAAAGCTGAATAAACTCTAAATATGTTTATAACTTGAATAAGTCAAAATTAAAACTATTATCTTTCATCTGTAATCTTCATCCAGTGTTGCTGATTTTATTCAAAATGCATTTTTTCTCTATAAAATAGCTGATTACATTTTTTCTTCCTCTGCTTACATGTTCCTTTATCTCCTCTCTACATGGGTTACTCTGCTTTTCAGTATTTTGAGAAATGACTGCAATTTTGATATTGGTTTTGAAATCATGCATGCCCAGACCTTTCTTATCCAAGCAGCACTGAATCTTCCATCTTTGTTCTTCGTAATAGAGCATGCCCATCTAACACACACACACAGCCTTTCCACATGAATGCCAGTGAATGGCAATGCCTAGCACAATTCTCTACTCAAAGGTTACTACAGAGTAAATGGCATCATGGGGGTGAACTAGGTGTAAGCTATAAAGTTCTGGACCCAGAGAAAAATATGAGACAGGCTGTATGTGAAAGAAGTTGGACACCAGGTCCTTATTTTAGAAAAATAGATGAATTATTTATAGTGACTACTTATTGCCTTGTATATATTTCTGTTAGCATTTGCTTTAAGGAGATGTCATTTTTGGATTATTTGTCTCCTCTTTACTGTCCTATGAGCTCTCTGAGGATGTGAATGGTTTCCCTCTGTATCCCTAGGACTTAACCAAATGGCTGGATCATAAGAGGTGCTTAATGCATATTCGTCAAGGAAAGAAGAAAAATGAAAAAAGGGAAAGGAAAGGAGAAGGGATAGGGGAGATGAAAGGAAAGGAAAGGAAAGGGAAAGGAAGGAAAGAAGCAACCTCAATAGTAAGCCAGGGTTAGGGGATCTGAGACAATAATAGGCAACTTGGGCAACTTTATGGGTCACAGATATATCTACTCCAGCATGGCTGGATTTATCTTCTAGCATTGTATTCTAAGGGTGTGAGTGGGAGTATGCTTATGCATTTTGCATTGTGTGTATGAATAGCATTGTTGTGTAAGTAAAAAGCAATAAATCCACAAAGATAGATGGCTACTTTAACAAAAAGTTTCTGATACAATTTTTGCAATTAGTCAACATTTCAGATTTTTCCTTGAAAGCTTTTGAGTACATAAATCCTGAAGACAATTACTTGTCAGAATTCAGATAATCTAAAAGGGAACTATTAAAGTTACAAGCAAGAAGACGAAAAGAGAAAGAAACAGATGATTATTACAGAATTTTACTATACAAGGCACGGAGCAAAGTTACCTTACCTAAGTTCTCTAATTTAGTGCTCACAACAATCTTATTAAGTTATCATCACGCTTTTCTAAATGAGGAAACTGAGGCTCTGCAAAATGAAGCAATTTTCCCAGTCTACAAAGCTAGTAAGTGACAGACCCACCAGTCTGATCTGGTTCTCTTTGACTCTAAAGAAAATGCATTTTTCACTATACAAAATTACATCCGATAATAAAAGCAAAGTTTCAAATTTTATTTATATCGCAAACCGTGCCAATAAATATTTTATATACTCATAATCAGTGCTCTCAGACATTTCTTTCAAAGTATTCTACAGGCAGAAGAGAGGAAATGTATACCTTTGGTGCTGGCTGCAGTCACCTGAAGCATCTGCTGTAGGGATAGTAACTCATTTAAATCCATGTGTTTCTTCAACATTAATAGACGATTTCATTCTCTTACATAAGTGATTTATGTTTGGGTGTTTGTTTTTTTGTAGAAATGACAATTCACCTTCTTCAATATCAGTAAGTAAAATGGACATTCCAGGGAGACGTAGCATGATTTTTCATGGTTCAGAGAAGCACCTTCACACACTTGCTCATCACTACAACTATTCACATCCCCCATAAGCAGCAACAGCTCAGGTCTTTCCTGAGACACAGGGAGTTACAGTATTTTCTCACAGGCAAGCTGAGGAGTGCTACATGTAGGGTTCTAGTTTCTTAGAAAAAATCATTTTATTCAAGTGTCCAAAAGCGACATTAACTGATTTCTTGAGCCTTAAAAGATGAGAACACTTGACCTTCTTCTTCTCTTTTGCTCTCTCTCTAGTGAGAGACTTTTTTTTTAAAGGAAAAGCTAAAATATATAATGAAAGACAGAATTTAACATTGCAGAAGTCCTAGAGAATTTTTTAGAATATTAGAAATTAAGTTATCCCTCGTGTTCCTAGTCATCTAAACACAAATGTCTTTAAAAATGTTATAATTGTCTTTCTACCATAGATGCAATATGCTCTTTCTTTCATTAATTCAGTAGATCACAGAGTCTTGGAGCTAGAAGAAATCTTATAGGTCATATATTCTAAACCCTCTTTCTACATTTGAGGGAATTGAGACCTAGTGAATGAAAATTACTAACCCCAAATCACAGAACTAATTGGGAGTAGATCCAGCCCTAGGACTCAAACCTTACACTTCTTAGCCCAGTCATCTTTCCATAGAAGATACTTCCAATATTAATCATAACTTGGCTTTATAAGACAATATCTGGCCCTGCATTTGAATTATATTTGGGCAGACAAAAATTCTGAATTATAACCAAAACTTTATAGATTGCGAGATGGGTAAGATTCCGCAAGACATCCAATTACCATTCAGATGCTGAGAGATGTGAAAGGGGCCAGAGATGCCTGTTCTCATCATTACCAATGAGTTGGCATAGTTTGCAAGTGGCAAATTCTGTTTATCAGAGTTAAACTTTGCAGTTTCGTTGGTTAATGCACTTGCTTTCTAATTTGGTTTGATAAAGAAAAGCCAAAGTGAATTCTATACAATATCTATTTTAAAAGAGTATGCCATGGAATTCAATAATGTTAATTTAATCACAATCGCTGTCTGCCCTCGGTGAACAGTTTATAGTTTTCATGATGGGATGAAAACAAACAAATAGTAGAGGATAGTGGGCTTTGAGGTTCAAGGCTTCACTGTGCCTACTACTCCTTGTTTAACCTTGGACAGGCAACCTGGTAAGTTTTTGCCTCACCGTTGGGAAGACTAAATGAGTTAGTGCACGAAAGCCTTTGAAGCAGTCCCTGGTACACGATTCCAGTGACTGTTGGTAACGGAAGTGTTTTAGGGTCAAAGGCTTGAGTGAGGGAAGGAAGGAGCTGTAGCACTTAGAACTCAGCTGGAGACAAGTCAGACCTGTCTCAAGATGCCTTTGAGTTTCCTGCTCTCTTTACAGAACGGCTCCTCAGCTTAGCTCAGCTCTACAAACTACAGAAAGAATTACATTTACATAAAACCCCCAAATGGCCAAAAGGCTTCTTTCAAGACATCAGGAATTCAAAGACATTTCCTATCTGAACTGCAGTTCTGCTCATTTAGCAAAGTACAATTGCAGGAGATTATCAGAGACCTCTATACCTGCAATACGCACTACAGCAAAACCCTGAGGTTATACCGTAGTATTTAAGTAAAGAGCTCTAAAGCTCTTCTAAGATGATTCTTGCTAGTCTCCTTTTAATTGAATTAGTGAGTTAATAGAATGAAATCATCATTTTCCAAAATTATTGCAACTCCTCGAATTCAGAATGATTTGTCCTTTATTTTGGACTTTTTGGATTTTAGCAAATCAAAACTGATAAGTGAAACCAAATTCTCTGTCTTCTCTTCTGAAAATGAAAGGGGAGAAAAAACATAACCAAACCAATATTAGATGTGTATTTACATACACTAATGGAAAATTTTGTAGATATTAACTTATTATCATCTTCTTTCTTGGTTTCTCATGACTTTGATGAAATTATCGAAGTATATCTTTGCTAAGTTATTAGGCAGATACATTAAGAATGATTTCATAAACTGACTTGTTTAAATGAAAGAATGCTAATGAAGAATAAATTTCTCTAATAATTACTCAATTTCTTCTGTTTCTCCTATTCTCACTGCATAATATTAAAATTAAGTTTAATATTATAAAGGTAATATATGCACATTACTGAAAATCAAAGCATACAAAAAAGTACATATTATATTCAGTGGATTTTAAAAAAATAAACTGGTTCATAATTATGCTTACGCTGTCTAAAATATAAGATACACTGTTTTCAACTGAACCCAAGGTCAGGTATAAAAATAATATTACACATAATATTGCTTCCCCTTTAACTGTGACCCATGAGCATTTATTTATTTATTTATTTATTTATTTTATTTTTGGTATCCTTGAACATAATTCTTTCCACATTCACTACATTCCACTATCTTATAACATTCTGTCTCCTGTGTTCTTACAGTAAGACTCTATTAGCTGTGGTAAGCAACTACAGAGGTAAGTGTTGTCCCTACATTTTTGAAGGGTGACGTTGGTGATAACTTAACTAAACAATTTAATTAAATCCCAAGAAGAGTCAGGATAAAGAGTCCCATTAAGGAAGAGGGTTCTTGCAGACAATGGAGCCAGGTCATCTGCAGGCAGAGAGAATGACCAGTATCCTAAGGATGCAAAACCCTCGAGCAGATCTCTCTCTAGCAGACTTGGCAGGGAGATCACATAAATAGCTTATCTATTGAGTCATCTAAGATCAGGACTAAATAAGAGCAAGTGAATGAACAAGTATATTTTTGAAACTTATAATTTTCTAATGTGGGGAGAAGTAAGCACATCTTAGGAATCCAGGTAGCCATAGCAGATTGTAAGTTGAAGAAAGTCAAAGAAGTCCAACAGGTAACAAGCGTCTAACACGAAAGGAGGAAAACATGATTGTCACATCTGATCTAGGGAAGAACCCACAGTAGAGACAATGTATTAATGTTAGGCTTCCTATTGCGTATGTTCTTATGGTGATGAAATGAACAGAGGATGAAGGAGAGTGGGCTGGAGGAGTTAAATTTGCACTATGTGTTTTCAGATCAGAAGCAATGAAGCCTTGAAATTTGCTAGAAGGCATTGTGGCTATAGCTCAGACAGAAGCTCAGCCTTTGAGAGTGGAAGTGTTACAGAAAGTGCTGGAAAGGAGGGTGGTGTCATCTGTAGGGAGCCATTTTCTTTCTAAAAAGAAAGTTAAAATCACAACACTACTGATGATGGGATGCTGCACGACATGTTCTACCAGGGACAACATTGAACAATAACTCAAAAGAGAATGAATATCTCTTATCTGCTAATGCCTATCAAGTATTATTTTTCAGCAAATAATATACATAGAAAATATGTACCTCCTTTCTAGTTTATAAGAACATTATGAATATCTGCTTGTTAAAACAGTGCTTTGAACTCCTGGTAAATAGAAACTCTATTAATACAATATGTAATTATTTATTTCCATGGGCCAGTACATCAGACAATGACTTTTAGATGCATTTTAAGCTGAATTTAATTACATTTTCTGAAACTTGGAAATAGTCCGTTTCTATTTGGGCAGATGCCAGGGCAGCATATCTAGCTGATATAGGCTGATTTATTCCAACCAGCTCTCCCAAGTCAGTATCTACTGGTTTATACATACCACCTAATAGGATTTTGCAGGTTTCTTAGAAATTAATTACAGTAGGTTTCAATTAATTGCTAAGTTGAAAACACCATTCCCAAGGAATCTCCAAGTTTTAAAACTTATAACATTGCTGCTGGTAAACATCAGACAGCCATGGCTCTAGCAAGGTCCTCTGTTGTGGTTGTTATCCTGACTACTTAAACTATAACTGAGAAAGACATTCCTACACTTTCAAGCTATCTTTATTAAATTGGATAAATAAAACACATCTATTTGGTTAACAAATACTTAGAGAATATCTATAATGTGTTAAGCACTATGTCATATACTAGAAGACAAAAATATAAGTAGACCAAAATGCCCATCATGTTTGCTTTATGAAAGAATTGTACAGTTGTGTACATTTAGTTTACCTACTAACAAAATCTTAGCTCTTGAAAATTTATAAAAAGGTGTGTGTTTGTGCAGGTTAGGCTATTATCTAAGGTGACATATCACTCCGTGGTTAAAGATTCCGTCATCAGGTTTCTGGCTTAGTAGGCTTGTTATAACCAGCAGGGTGTTTAAAGAATATAACATCAACACAGCCAAGTCACATGATTGATCAAAAGTGTGCTTGAACGAAGGAGTAAACAAAAAGACCATTTTCTTTTCTTGAAAGAGTTTATACAAGTTTTTAGAAAACCAACAATAACAATAACAATAATTATAAACCAGAACAAAATAGAATCAGTACATGGTTTTTCATTGTCAATCTAGGAAAGAAAGACAACCTATGCTATAGGTTTTATAAGTGTTAGGTCCAGTTCAGTTTGATTTTTCTGTCACTGGCCTAGTAAGTAATGGAGTGGAGAATGTGACGGTACTGCTCTGGGACAGTTAGATAAGAAATGAATTGCATGAAATCAAACTGCATGCAAGAACAATCAGATGATTCTTCTGGTGTACACAGTGTGGGCTAGGCAACTGTTTGATAATTTGAAAAACTGAGGATTTAAAGATAGACTATATAAAGAAGCTGGAGAATGTTAAGAAAAGAATATTGGAAATGCCTGAAGACTAAATGCATCAAATAAGAGGGAATATGCAAACATTAGAATTTTTGTAAAATCTCACTGTTTGGCTATGCTTGGAAAAATGATTTAAATTAGTAAATATTCTAAAATATATAATATACTTAAAGAAATGTTGTTTTAAGGCTTTCAGATAAATGAAGTGACTCTAACTGCTGACAAAGTTTATACATGCTTGCTGGACTACTTTTAATGAATAGATGAGACTGATTGTAATTAGCAGCACTCATCTGTATAAAATGAGTATCTGATAATTTATTTAAATTGGCTCCCCCCCTTCTTTAAAATGGTCTGTAAAAGTGCTTTACTTTAGAGTGAATTAAACTTAATTTTGTTTAGAGACTTTTTGTAGATACTGAAACGTGTTCAAAATGAAATGGAGGCATTTTGAGCTGTAAAGAAGAGGTCGAAAATCATTTATTTATAACCCTATTTATTGACCTAACAAATATCAAGATTTTACAATAATGAAAGTAATTATAAACTAGATTGTCAAATCTTATGAGATATGCTGAGTATATTTGAATTATAGATTAAACAAAATGCCAAATACACCAGGAGTGAACAATCAGTAAATATAAAGATAAGGGCAGGGAGCTTTCCCTTCAGGCCACATAATTCCAGATAAAACGTTGTTAGAATAGAAATGCATAGACAATCATCTCATTTTACTCAAAGTAAAAAGTTAAATGATTAAAACAATTCAAAAGAAGCAAATCAAAATTAAAATTAGCAAAATTCTTCTTATCTTTTGAAAATAACTTTTATTCATTTTGTAACAATGATATATGCTCATGGGAAAAAGTCACATAATACCAAAAATTTACAATTGTAAAATGATGTATACCTCAAATGCTACCATCCAGAAATTATCACTATTTATGGTCTTTGTTAATAATCCTTTTGTATATTTATGCATATATACATATATTAATAATATAAATACATAAGGATATATAACTAGGAAAATACCTTATATTCCGCAACCTCTCCTTTTCCACTCAACAATATGTTCTGGGCATGTTTTCAAATAAATTAATTCTACATCATTATTTCAAGGGAACTATAAAATCCAATTATAATATGAGCCATTACTCAATTAAATAATATCTTGATGAATATTTAGATTGTTTTCTGTATTATAATTCCTATTATAAAGCATTCTGCTGTGAATATTTTTATAGCTATAATATTAGCTAGAGTAACTTTCTGGAACTGAGGTTGCTGTGTCAAATCTGTGCACAGTTAACGCTGAGATACATTGTATATTAGTTCACAAGACTGGCCCATTCTCCAAGTCTTTGTCCAATTTGTTAAGTGAACAATGCCATAATTTTCTGTTCTTTTTTCTTTTCCCTTTTCCTTTGATTTTTGTCCCTTGCTCCCTTCCATGTTCTTCCCTCCTGTTTTGTCTCTTTCTTGCACACATGGTGCACATGTGCTATCCATCTATTTATCACCTATGTTTACTAGCCACTCACACTTCATCTTTTGTCTATTGCCTATTTAGATCTCTTGCCATTTTTTCTGTTAGAATTACCATTTTTCACCCTTCTTGATCAGTAAGAGCTTTTATATATTAAAGATATGGATGCTTTATCCATGATGCTGTTGCTAATATTTCCATTTTTCTTTCAAATTTACCAGATGCTGCTTTTTGTCTTTAGAAAGTTTTAAGGTCTTACGTGATTGCATTTATAAATTTTCCTTTATTATGTCCAATTTTTATGATGTTATGAAATGGGCTTTCAATGAAGGATTTAAAATATTTACATATGCTTTCTTCTAAATTTTCTTGTGACTCTATTTAATTTTTATATTTTAGTATTTCATGAATTTTTACTTTAGTCTAATATAAAGTCTTTAATGTAAGTGAGGTAGGGATATAACTTTTCTTCTCAAGCAATTCAACTGACTCACACAATTCATTGAATAATCCACCTTTCCCTTTTTATCAGACATGACATTCTCTTATACTCTGGAGTCTTAAACTCTACCTCTGTTCTACTGATCCATTACATCAATTAAACCATATAATTTTAACTATTGAAGTTCTATAATGGTTTAATAATTGATAGGAAACAAATTTTATTTTTGAAATCTGCCTTAGGTTATATACATACTTAATTTAATCATAAGATAAATAATATATGCAATAGTGCTAGATTATCTGTGAAGTGTATTTTTCAGTTAGAAACTTTCACTTAAGAAGTTGCCATAATGATTTGATTTTTTTTTTTTTGTATTTGTGCTGTCTTGCCATTAACATGCTATATTACTCTTCTTAACCAAGACAAAGCATTGGATGTAGAAATACACAAGTAGTCAAAGTCAGGTATATAAGGTATAAGTGCATTGTCTTGCTCTTCTTTCCTTTAACCCATCTATTAGAGGACTCATATCTTTTAAAAGTTACTACGGTTAAGTCATTCTTAGGTATTCTAACACTCTTGAGTTTGAAAACGGACTCTGGCATTAGTTATTTCACTTCAGATCCTTGTCCCTCTAATAATCTCTGCTTTGCATTGGATCCTTTTTGTCTCCCTTTCCTGATCTCCCTAAATAAAATTATAAGAGAGATCTTTTGTGGGAGCATCTTTCTCTGAAGTGACAAGGAAGTGGCATCTTTCACAGCTGGCAGTGCATGCCTGCATAATACCTGGATGCCAGAAGTGCTCTTGAAGAACAAACAGGCAACCTGTTTCCTCCTCAAGCAGCAGCAGAAGCTGTCAAAACCACAGGTGCACAAGGAACCACTCCTCCATCAAGCTGTTTACATTCTTCTTTCAGTCTAGCATTTGGCAGCTGAGGCTGATTCTGGCCTTGGCAACAGAAACAATATATCTCTTAGGATTTAAATCATACAGATGGTGTTAGAATTTAACAGTTTAATACCTGCCTCAAACAATGCTCTGGAGTCAAAGACCCTTGGCCAGGTAATGCAGCATTTTTATTTCGAAAAAGGATGGACAGGGACATACAAGCCAATTATACAATCTCCACTCCTGTTAGAGGTCTTTGAAAGCTTACTTTGAACTATACAAGCTTCCCATAACTAATGATTGATGGCTATGGAGCTAAAAAGTAAAATAAAATGAAATGTGATTACTCTGATTTTAAAGGAATATTTAGAATTATTAAATTTATATATTCTATTCACAGATGATTTACAGGAACATTAACATCTAACTCAGTCTTTCTTCATTTATACTTGCAAAAATTCCCGACTTCAACTTTCCAATGAGTGGAAATTATATCAGTTTCACAAAACTCTTAAGTTGTCTACTTGGAATAAAGCATGCAATTTTTTTCATAGATGCAATATTGTATCTATATTTCAAGTGTTGTGACATAACTTATAATGTAAGAGATTATTCCATTAAAAAATTGACCATGATTTTGATTGAAGGTGTCAGACTGAAACACAAATATGTAAAGTTAAATTTCCATGTCTTAGTCCTCTACTAAAGTTTATTGAAATTAAATTTAAAAAAAACTTATGAGATAGAAGATAATATATATAATATTCAAATTACATTATGATTTTAGTAATAGTTTACATAGAAGTCAAAACATGAATAAATTGCTTATTCAAAGGTATTATTTCTTTATGAAATAAGACAAAACTCTACATAGTGTAATGTTATACTTTTTGTACTTTGATTAATCAAAATGTAAACTTAATTCTTTAAGTGATTTCTCAACTTAAATTTGGCCTAGTTATTTTCTAAAGATTTTTCTTTCTTTTTTGAAAGGAGTTCATGCTAACATACTCAAAAAAGAAAATTATTTTTATTACCATTAATGAAAATAAAATTTTTTGTGATGATAGGGTATGTTTTTTATGCAAACCACTTTTAAAATGATAATATTTCCTCCTTGACCCAATAATCATTCAGCAGTAGTTCTTTAATTTTCATGACTTTGTATGAAATTGAGTGATATAACGTCTATATTTTGTGACATGTTGTGCGACCTAAGATGTGATCAATCATAGAGAATGTTCCATGTGCTGATGAGAAGAATGTATATATACTCAGTAGTTTGGGGGCAGAATGTTCTGTAAATGTCTATTAGGCCTATTTGTTCTAGGGTCCTGTTTAAGTCCAGTGTTAATTTATTTTCTGCTTGGGGGACCTGACCAGTTCTGTCAGTGGGGTGCTGAAGTCCCAGCAATTACAATATTGTTGTTTATCACTTTGTTTAGATCTAGTAGGGTTTGAGTGCACCTGTGCCAGGTGCATAAATATTTAGGATCGTCACTAAGGTTGAAATAAAAATATTCCTCAAAATAAATGACAAAGGGGATACAAGTTATCAAAATCTGTGGGATTCAGCAAAAGAAGTCCTAAGGGGAAAATTCATAGCCTTAAATGCCTATATGAAAAAGACAGAAAGGTCAAAAATTAACAATCTAACAAATTGTCTTAAGGAACTAGAAAAAGAAGCACAAACCAATCCTGAACCAAGCAGAAGAAAAATATAACTAAGATCAGAGCAGAACTAAATGAAATTGAAAACTAAAAGAAAATACAGAAGATTCATGAAACAACGAGTTGGTTCTTTGAAAAGATATACAAAATTGATACACCTTTTGCTAGATTAATGAGACTAGAAAAGAAAGGACCTAAATAAACTCAATCAGAAATGAGAAAGGAGATATTACAACTGATACCTCAGAAACACAAAAAATCATCTATAAATACTATAACAATATCTGTGTATATAAACTCAAAAAAGATTGAGGAAATGGACAAATTCCTGGAATCACTCCCCAAGTCTCAATCGGGAAGAAACAGAACTCCTGAGCAGACCAATTTTGAGTAAGTAAATCAAAGCAGCAATAAAAAATCTTCCAACCAAAAAAAAAAAGTCCCAGACCAAATGGTTTCACAGCCAAATGTTATCAGACCTACAAAAAAGAATTGGTACTCACACTCCAGAAATTATATTATAACATTGAGAAGGAAGGAATCCACCCTGACTCATTCTACAAAGCCAGTATTACCATGATACTAAAGCCAGGAAAGGACACACATACACACACAACCTATAGAACAATATTCTTTATGAATATAGATGCAAAAATCTTCCATAAAATTCTAGGAAACAGATTTCATCAACACATCAAAAAAAAAAAAAATCCACCATAACCAAGTGGGCTTCATCCCAGGGATGCAAGGATGGTTCAACATAAGTAAATCCATAAATGTAATTCAACACATAAACAGAAGCAAAAACAAAGATCATATGGTCATCTCAATAAATGCAAAAAAAGCATCTATTCACAAAATGTAGCACCTTTTTATGATAAAAATTGTTAAAAAATAGGCATAGATGGAATATAACTCAAAACTATAAAAGACATATATGAAAACCCATAGCCAACATCATAGTGAATGGGGAAAACTTGAAAACATTCCAACTCAAAATTGGAACAAGAGAAGGATGACTACTGTTACCACCTCTATTCAACATAGTGCTGGAAGTCCTAATCAGAGTAGTAGGCAAGAGAAGGAAATTAAAAGTTTTCAAATGGGGAAAGAGGAGGTCAAACTATTGCTCTTTGCTGATGACATGATCTTATATCTAGAAAACCCCAAAGATTCTGCAAAGAGGCTACTAGAATTAAAAAATAAGCTCAGCAAAGTCTCAGGCTACAAAATCAATGTACAGAAATGTGGGGCATTCAACACAGCATACACTATCTGTAGCGTACACCAACAGCAGTCAAGCTGAGAATCAAATCAAAGACCCAATATCTTTCACAGTAGCTTCAAAGAAAATAAAATACCCTGGAATATATTTAACTAAGTATTTGAAAGATCTCTACAAAGAGAACTATGAACCACTGAGGAAGGAATTGCAGATGATGTAAACTAATGGAAAAACATATCATGTTCATGCATCAGCAGAATCAACATTGTTAAAATGTCCATACTACCCAAAGTGATTTATAGATTCAATGAAATCCCCATCAAAATATCAATATCATTTTTGAAGATCTAGAAAAAATAATGCTACATTTTTTTTGGAACCAGAAAAGAGCCTTAATAGACAAAGCAACGTTAAGCAAAAGGAACAAATCTGGAGACATCATTTTACCAGACTTTCAGCTATACTGCAAGACTATAGTAACTAAAACAGCATGGTACTGGCATGAAAATAGAGACACAGACCAACAGAATAGAACAGAGAACCCAGGTATAAAACCATCCAGATATTGCCATCTGATCTTTGACAAAGTAGACAGCAATATACATTAGGGAAAAGAATCCCTATTCAATAAATGGTGTTGGGAAAATTGGATAGCCATGTGTAGAAGGTTGAAACAAGATCCGTATCTCTCACCGATCAGAAAAATTAATTCAAGATGGATAATAGACTTAAACCTAAGGTATAAAACCATAAGAATTTTAGAAGAAAATGTTGGAAAAACTCTTCTAGATATCAGCCTAGGCAAAGAATTTATGAAAAAGACCCCAAGGGCAATCACAGCAACACCAAAAATAGATAAATGAGACTTGATTACATTAAAAGGCTTCTGCAAAGTCAAGGAAACAATCAACAGAGCCAATGGACAATCTGCAGAATGGGAGAAAATATTCACATGCTATATATTTGATAAAGGGCTAATAACCAGAGTCTACAAAGAATTCAAACAAACCAGCAAGAAAAAAATCAAACAACCCCATTAAAATGTGGACAAAAGAAATGAACAAAAGCTTTTCAAAATAAGAAAGACTAATGGCCAATACACATATGAAAAAATGTTCAACCTCAGTAATCATCAGAGAAATGCAAATCAAAACCACCATGAGATATCACCTAACCCCAGTGAGAATGGCTTTTATCAAAAAGTCCCAAAACAATAGATGCTGATGTGGATGCAAAGAGAAAGAAACACTTACATACTGTTGGTGGGACTGCAGACTGGTGTAAACTCTATGGAAAATAGTATGGAGATTTCTCAAAGAACTAAAAGTAGACCTACCATTTGATCCAGGAATCCCACTACTGGGTATATGCCCAAAGGAAAAAAAGTCATTGTATGAAAAAGATACTTGTACTCGAATGTTTATAGCACCACAATTCACAATCACAAAGATGTGGAATCAACCCAAGTGTCTATCAATACATGTATGGATTAATAAAATGTGGTATATATACACCATGGAGTACTACTCAGCCACAAAAATGAATTAATATCTTTTGCAACAATCTGGATGGAACTGGAGACCATTCTTCTATGTCAAGTATCACAAGAATGGAAAAACAAATACCACATGTACTCACTACTAAATTGGAACTAACCAATCAGCAATCATATGCACAGATGGAAGTAAAACTCAACGGAATTCTTCCAGGTGGGAGGGGGAAGTAGGGAAGGGGTGAAATTATATCTAACATGTACAATGTACACTACTATCTGGGTGATGGGCACACTTATAACTTTGACTCAAGCAATGCAAAAGCAATCCATGTAACCAAAACATTTGTACTCCCATAATATTCTGAAATTAAAAAAGAAGGAAAAAAAGAAGGAAATAATTAGAATATTTTCATTCCTATATCATTTGAACAAACTATACTTCTTTGTCATGCTTTATCGATATATTCTTTTTTAGTTAGACTACTTTTC
>CAUYSK010077471.1:0-49282 GCA_963575035.1 Avahi laniger | reverse complement strand
GATCTAATTATATTTGTTGCTCCATAGCTGATTATTTCACACTCTTTTGGTGGGCTTGTTTGACAAAGAAGAGTTTTTAATATTAAAGTTGTTAAATTCTTCAATTTTTTTATACAGAGTTTGTGCATTTTAAATTTTGTTCGTGGATACATCCTACCGTCTTTTCTTGGGATGATATGGTTTTGACTTTTTTATGTTTTAGTCCTCTTTGAATTTGCTGTTTGTATATAGTGCATTTATTGAATAGTTCTTCTTTTCCTAATTGATCTCAAATAGTGTCTCTATCATAAATCAAGTTTCCATACATCTGTGAATTCATTTCTAAATTCTCCATTCTGTTGCTTTGGTCTATTTGTTTATTAATGTGCAGTATCACATTGTTAATAAGTTAGTCACTATAGTTTTACAATAAGTTTTGATATCTAATGGGACAAGTCTTTTTTTGTCTTTCCTCCTTCAGGATATATGGGCTAGCCATTACTCTTTACTTGTGTATATAAATTCCAAAATTGGCTTGCCATGTTTCATGAAAAAATTTGAAAAATATTGTTATTGTAATTATATTTACCATTTATGTCCACTCAAAGAAAATTAACTTTATGATATTAATCTTTTACCCAATAATATGGTATATTCTTCTATTAATTGAATTATTTAATGAATTTCAAAAAGTTCTCTAATTTTTCTTTATGGATGCCTTGTATACCTTTTGTCAGATTTATTCCTATGTGTTTATGTACTTTATATAATTTTTTACTTTTGTAAAAGATATCTTAAATCGCATTTTCTATCTGAAATTTTTTTGATATTTGGAAAGACAATGACTTTCATTTGTTGATTAAATTATTATATATAATTACATTTTTGGCAAAATATTGCCAATATTTTGGGTTTTCTGTTTAAATAACATCATCCATTAATAATGAGAAGTTGATTTCTTTCTTTGTAATTCTTGAAATTTCTCTTTCTTTTTCTTGTTTTACCTTGACAGTTGTGACTTCCACTACATTGTGGAAAAGAAGTTGTAATAATTGCTTCTTGGCCTTTTGGCTAAGATCAAGTGAAGGACTTGTAACGGTGGTTTTCCTTATCTTGTTCATGTTCTTAAAAGGAATATTTTCAAACTTTTATTATTATGTGTGATGTTTGCTCTAGTTTTGTAGGTCTTCTTTATCAAGTTAAAGATTTTTTTCTGTCTTTTAATTCATTCTTTTTCTATTTTGCTGAGAGTTTTATCATGAATCGTTACCGAATTTTATTGAAAATCTTTTTTGCAACTATGGGTATAATTATATGGCTTAATCTCCTTTAACTTGTAGATGAATTACAATAATTGTGAGCTACAGTTTTCCAATTTTGTTCTGTCCTTAGCTAGTTTATATCAAGGTTATGCAAATCTTATAAAATATGCTTTGAAGTGTTTCATCTTTTTCTGTTCTTGAAAGAGTTTATGTAAAAAATGTTTGGTAGAATTCATGAGTAAACTCTTCTGGAATGATCTTTCCTTTGTGAGAAGATTTTTATTACAGATTCAATTATGATTTTAATATATAGGAGATTTCTCTTTTCTCTTGAGTCATTTTCATATTATATTTTCTACAAATGCATATATTCCATCTGTTCACAAACTTGTTGACCTAAACTTGTTCACGATATTCTCTTATTTCTTTTTAGTACCTGTGGGAATGATATATATTAACATCTTCTTTTATGCCTAATGCTATTTGTTTTCATATTCTTTCTTTTTTTTTCTTGGTAAGTCTCACCAGAGATTCATCTCTTCAAGAAACAAGTTTTAGCTTTTTACAATTTTACTTTTTGTTTTATTTGTTTTTATACTTATTTCTAGTATCTTTTTCTTCTTTTTTGAGGTTTATTTTGTTGTTTCTCAAATTTTTTAGGTTGGGTATTTAGCTCACTTAATTTCAAGCCTTTCCTCTCTTCTAACATAAAAATTATAAACTATATTTTTCTGTCTAAGAATTGCTTTTGTTGCATCTTACAGTTTCAAAATATAACATTTTTTTTTTTTTTTTAAGAGATGAGATCTTGCTATGTTGACCAGGCTGGACATAAACTCCTGGGCTCAAGCAATCCTCCTGCCTCAGCATCTCAATAGCTTAAATATAGTATTTTTCTTAACTCTAACTACATAAATATTGAATAGATAAAGCAATTACCCCGGCATTTTATTTACAGAATTGAATGACAATGTGTTGAGAGCATTAGGGCACAGAATATGGTTTTCATAATTTCTAATGTATGCATTTCTTTGAAAGAAGATATACCTCAATTATATAACTCAGGAATTTCCCTTCCCTCCTATGTATACATGCCTTAACAGGGTAAAAAATAAAATTAACACAGTTAAAATGAGATATTGTTTTTATAAAGGGCCTTTTGTATTTATGCCACCTAAAGCATAGAGAAGATTGTGATGTATACAGCTAGAAAAACAAAGAATGGACATGCTCTGAGTTCATCCTCTTCCCAGTTAGGCACTTCTGCTCTTGCAGGCGGATCCTTTAAGGAGCCCTAGCTTTGGCGCCCAAGAGCTTGATTTGTTTCTAGACTCAAACTTTTAATCACCATGTCCCTTTGGCAAGTCATTTAAGCTTTACAAGTCTCAGTTTCCTTATTTGTGAATTGAAAATCATAGTATCAATCTCCTAGAATTTTTCTGAGAATTTAATAAATATGGAGGCACTTTTAAAAAGCGAATGTGCTTTGCAAATGTAAGGTATTATTTTTCTTTCCATGGCAGTAATTTTCCTTAAATTTTCACACCTTGGTTGTTTTTTCTCATGTTTTCCTGCTTGTCTTACTTCCCCCAGGACGCCTTCACTCTCGCTATCCAAAGCATCTTCTGATTTAGAGGCCAAGTATTAAAGATTCCGTCTTTACAAATGGAAAAGCTCTTAGAGATCATATATTCAAAGCTTCTCTTTTTGCAGATGAAAAACAAAGGCCCAGGGAATGATTATGCCAATATTTATAAGTGGTGGGGATAAAATTTCCTAGGAGTTACTGGCAGCATCAAGACCAGAACAGACATCTCAGGACTTCCGTTGCGGTGTTTTCTACAGTAGTGTGAACTGATGAGTGGCACTTGTTATTTTTTATTTGGTTTCAGTGTTTTGGTCAGTAATTAGCAACCATTTATGAGGTAGTTATGTTCGCCACCACATCCAACAGTGGCCCTCTATGAGCCTACCTGAAAGAAATAACGGTTTCACTAAAAGGCTTAAATGTAACTGTGTGATATTTGTCCACAGAGTTATTATTAAGTGAAGAACTTCACGACACCTATGAATTTAGAAATAAAATAAAATTCAGTCCATATAATACAACCCTATATTTGCAAAACCAGATCTCTCAAAGCCAGTAGGGGAACACACAATGTGGGAATTGGATGAAAAGTATTTCACGGTTGTCATTTATTTTGTCACCTTTGAGGAAACAGCCCCTAGTGGCAAGTTACTTAACTTATAAAATAATAGACTTCATTGCATTTACATTGGTTGATTTGACATCCGCAATCACCCTCTGAGGTCCATTGAGTCCATGCATATGAAAACACCGGGGCTGTCATGTTTGCCCCTGAGGGGCCATGACTGTGGGGCACAGCAACTAACCCTCTCCAGAAAGACCGTTCACATGGGCCTGGGGAGCGGCCCACACTCTCATTTAAAAAGGATGCATGCCCAGAAAGGATGCATGCCCAGGTGGTCCACTGCCCGCAGCATCCTTAAGGACAGCTATGGACTCTTGCTTGTTAATCCAGCTTCAGAGACTGACATCATTCACGGACAGGGAGCAAGCGGGGTCTGGGCAGTCACATCTACTCTGGCGCCTGCAAAGAGATTCGGTAAGGTCGTGGAGCCTGGCGCTCGGCAGTGCTGCCGCTGTACGTGAGCCGTGTGGGCGTCCACCGTCCGCCTCCTGCATCACTAAGCCCAGAGGCACCAGGAGCCTCTAGTCCTTATGCACCATAGGGGAATCAAAGAATCCGAGAGCGAGGCCCTGGAATGCCTGGCCGCCTCCCAGCTCTCTTACGAAGAAATAAATTCCATTGTTGTCTCGCTCTCCTTTCCGCACTCCCGGAATCAGCAGTTACTGTACGCCAGCACTTTTCTTTCTCCGCGGAGACTGCTCGGCCACAGCAGGAAGCGTGGAAATTTGGTAACATAAACTCAGGGTGCTGTCCACATTTGTCTTCTACGCTAACCCGTCCCTCCTGTCAGGGGCTGTGGGATTCGTGACTTTCCCCATGCGCTAGGCGGGCGCGTGGTCACTGTTGCCAGTGACTCTTTGAACTAATCCCAAGCCCGTGTCACAAAGGCCGGTGATCGATTCCCAGTGCCATCCTGAACAGCAGATCGGAATATCGCACCTTTCAGCCGCGGGCTGGTAAACAATACAGCATGTACTCGGCTTCATAAACACTCCGCGTTGTTACAAAGGGCACTGCAAACGCAGTGTGATAGGACTTGACCTTAAAAGCTATAGACAATCTAGCGGAGCACAGACGGTTTCATAAAGTACAATCACTTCCTGGAATTCTTGGGCCAGTGCAGTCGGAGCCGTGCAAATCCTGTTTTCCTTGCATTGTTTCCTGCATGTGAATATCATCAGTCTAGCAGGTCTGTAACCATGGCACTTGTAAATAGCCGAGGGGCGACTTCTGATAAAAAGCATACAGTTTTAAGAAGGTTTTTTTTTTTTTTTAAAGACAAGCCCAAATCAAACCCTACAAATGCCATATATCAACCACAAAGCTGACAAATTGCAGTTTCAAAAGCATACGTATCCAGATCCAGATATGTTTCTAAATCACCAAAGGAAACAAAATAGATGCCTACAGTATTGAGGGCATAGTGAGTTGTTTCTCACTTGCCGTAATGTAAATTTCCACACCAAATCCACAGAGAGCAAACGGATGGATGCTGACCACATCACAAGCAACTCTTTCCACAGTGTGTTTCCTTTTCCACTGAACGAGGTTGGGACACCTCAATTGTGTGGTCCTTCAGTGTCTCCAATCAGTAAGAGGAAGAAAAAATATTAATGTTACTCCTTGGAATACTCAGTTTAAAACTATTGTTAGTCAGGAGTTTGACACCACTGTTGAACGATTCTACTCCAATTTTATTAGGTGCTTGACAGGTTCTTACGTAAGCTTTGAGATGGTAGAAAGCGTGAGACATGCCAAAGTAGACTAAGCTTCCATAGAAAATCCAAACATAAACATATACTTTCTAGATTTGCTATAAATGCCTCAGTATATAAAATTTGGACCCACCGAATCAATCTTGATTCTTCGGTCTTGCACATGATTGAAATGCTGGTGGAACTAGCAACATAAGCTGACATTTTCAGCAGATTTAAAATATGGTGGATGTCGGACAAAGTGCCGATAAAAGTGTTGGGAGAAAAATAAAGAAAAGAGGAGCTTATAAGACTCTCATTCACATTTTCATAGATTTTTTTTTTTAAAATCCAGAAATCTTTCTGAAACTTTAAATTATTTCTATTTCTAATTTTAAAGTCAATAATACCTGAACAATATTTTCACTGGAGTATCAAGAATCAATTGGATGCTGGGGGAAAAATTAAGTCTTCTATTATGCTAATACATTATGCACAGTAAGTGCTAAAAGTCTTAAGCTAGTAACTAACAAAATGTACCTCAGCTTAATCCTTTATCTTAAAGAAAAATTAGCACAAGTAATTTCGATGAGTTATTTTTCTCAAGACATATCTTAGAATGATGATCTGCTATTAAATCTTCACTTTCCATGAAACTCCAGGTGACATATAACTTTCAAATATAGATTTTATAAAATTTATAATGCTTTTATAAAGCAAGCAAGGCTGAGAAAGTCTCCAAAGCCAGCCAGCGGCTGAGTTAGCATTTGAATCAGGATGTGCATGGCCTCAAGGCGATTTTATTGTAACTCTAACAATGCAATTGCATCGAACTGACATCAGACACAAATATGCTGAAGAACCTGGAGACAGAAAAGAATTCGACAGACCGATGCACGTGGGGGGAAGAGGCTGTGAGTCAGGAGCAGGAAATAAATGGCGTGGTTCAGCCATGAAGCGACATAATTTCAACTTGACTCTCCTGCTCCATTGTCCTTACTCATTGTCTAGCTTGCCATGTGCTCACAGTTATGTCAAGTGGCTAAATTCCTGCATATTTGGCTGCCCCATGGGAGAAAATAATTCCCAATGGATTTAGAGCAATAAAATAAAATAAAAAAAAATTCCAGTTCTCCAAACTTCAGTGCCAAAGAGGTGAAAATGTATTTTTAAATTGATGTGTTTAACTATTTCCCGTACATGAACTAGGGATCCCATGTCAGCTCTCAAAGGATCTGACTTCTCCTTACGTTTGTAGAAATTCCCCTACCGCATGGGTAAGGTGAGGAACACTTTCCCGGCAACAGGCAGGCTCAGAGGTATGTGCTGGCACACCCCTTGGTTAAAACTATCGGTGTGTCATTAGCATATCGCCTGCAACCTAATAATGGTACACCAAATTTGGCCCTCTGATAAGCCTATGACTAACTTCCTTTGCCACTAAAGTGAGGCACATAGCATGACTTCGGAGCCGGGCTTGGCTTTATATATTGTATTTACTTTACAGAATTCATTTATGGGCATAGGCAGGGAGATAAAATATCTCCTTTTCATGAGAGTCCCAGAGGGACAGCAGGCATACAATGTCGCTTCATACCACACAAACAATACAGCACAGAAGACTCCTTCTAGCATAATAAACAACCCACAGTCACCGTGTTTTTGACATTGACAATGCTTTTTAAAGTTAGATCAAAAAGGTGCTTGGGACTTTTTAAAAAAAATTCTTTTTTAAACTTGGTGTCTATCTGGACAGGGCAAAAAGTCCTGTCTAACTATTCAATGCAAAAGACCTGAAAGTCTGATGATAAAAATGAATTGTGCTTTCAGCATTTTGAAGGCATTTCTCCTTGATGGGTGCAGGGTAGAAAGAAATTATTTCAGGTTTTAGAGATATCTGTAATAATTATATCATTTATAGTTTATATTACTTTTCTTTTGGTAATTAGACTAAGCCTGGTAGGATAGAGACCTATCCAATAAGAAATAAAATTTATGTTTAAGTTTTCAGAGTGTCACTTAGTCTTAATGACTAACTATAACTAACTATTGTCTCATAATTAACTATATATGGTATTTTGATAGGCTTTTTAGGAGTTTTTCTTTAAGAAAGGCAGTGACTGATTTTTCTTTTAAAAGAAAACAAATTTAAGCACCAATTAGAAGTTAAGGCCAGTCGACTAGTTTGTTTCACTCTTTCTGTCCCTCTTTGTGAAATTTTTGAAAGCCAGTAATAGAAATTTTTCCCTAAAATACTTTAAATATCATTTATCCAGGAATAGGAGCAAAGATTTTCTCCGTCTTAAGGATACAGTCATCAACATATTTCTCTTTGTATAAATGTGTGCCTTTCTATTTAGAAGAAAGCAAATATTCTTAAAATTGTATCTACTTACACTTATTAATAATTCATTTACCAGGAATATATCCTATTCAGACCTGTATCCAGTCAACATGGATATTACTGTCTCGTAAAGGAGTTAGGGCAGGAACACTATATAACTCAGACAGACACAAATGGAAAGAGGTAAATCCCCAAAGATGAACAACGATAAATTGCTAAAGGAGGTCTCATTTGAATGTCAGTGGACTCGAATGTGAGCTCAGGCCATCATGGGGGTAGCAGCACATAGTATGCTCAGGCACCAGAAGGTGTAATTCATCAGTCGCTCTTCGATCCATGTTTTGTATGGGATCTCCTAGATGCTCACTTTAGTAAGTTACCTGCTGATAAAAACAGCCAAAATTCCATCTAAGCATTGCTCATCTCCTTCTTCATTATTGGCATTGGAGCTTCTTGCAGACTTTTGAGAAATCATTTACCTAAATTGAAAGAAGAAGGATTGCATGTCACAGGCGAAGTGTGTTTGGACAAGCTGTGTGAGAATTTTCATGACTAGCAAATACATTGTCCCACAAAAGGTCGTAAGAGATAATATCTTACTTCAACACTCAGAAATACTTCACTGGTGTGGTGGTTTTTAAAGAACCCTAACCCACAAGAGTCAATTCTATCCAAAACCTTTGCAAGAATTGTTTCCAACTGTCTCGATAAACAGCCAGAGCATCATTCACAGTTTCCTGAGATAGTTGGTTTAAGTTCAGAGGCAGAACCAGGCCTTCAAAAGGAGCTAACCTCAGATGGGTATTTCTCCTATCATGGGCAGGGACAAAGAATGATCAGGTTACTCTACAATGTTGACCAACTCGACCCACACCAAAGCAGAAACTTTCCATCGTTTACAGCCTGTGACACTTTCTAACAGAATTTCTTGCTTCTCATTTAATTCTTTCCAAGAGGTTGTAAACAAATAAACGTCTTTTTTTTTTTTTAAACTATCTTTAAAGCAAAGGTAGGGCCACTCTTTGAAAATCACAGTTTGGTCATGTTTCTATTGTTGTGCTGTAAAAAAGTCAGAGGCAGGCAGGGCTCCTGCCAGCTGGGGAAGAGGCTGTCTTCTTCCCTGTGCCTCAGCTCCCCACCCCGTCTCCCCTTTCTAGGGATTCTACTTCATCAGGGTGGGAAGGATTATCTTTACAAAGTCACAGAGTGAAATGGCATTCTCTAAGGATGTTAGAATTTGGAAAGAGTTATTGGTGGAACCCCAAAATCTAAGTGTTAGTGATGATCCTGAGGCTTTGAAGAAGAAAAGGACCCCTTTTAGATTTTCTGGACTTACTGTCTCCAAATAGGAATGCAGTTGAATAATAGAATAAGTGGTGATTTATCAGTTATATGATTAGGGTCACTTCAACCAAGCTCCAAAAAATTAGATGAAGATTTATATCAGACAGATGTTCCCTGAGATAATTTCTGCCAAAGAACACAGATTTGTGCTTAATCCAAAGGGTACCCATAAACAGACTAGGAATTAGATAACTAAAACTGGGGACAATGGAAGGATTATGAATATTCTGGAGTATTATCTTTTATTTTTCTGAAAGGCTTTGGATATTACTCATTTTTTTTCTTTAAGAACAATAAATAATAATGGTGACTCATTTCTGACTCTCTTGGTCATTTCAAGTAAGTCAAAAAAGTCCTTGTAATGGCATGGTGACCAGGTCTATTCTATATAATTTCATTAAAATAATTGCTATTTGCAGGCTGACAAATTGTAGCCAGCTTCCATGGGTTTTGTTTTTCTTTGAACCATGTTTGGAACAAGAATAAACAAATATCATTGCAAAGTGATGAATTGGATTTAGTCCTGGCTGATTCAGGCCTGGGCGATGGCTCTGAAATTCTTGCCTATGAGTCTGAACCTGTTAAATCATTGAAAATCAGCAGTGCTAAGGTGCTATAAGCCGGTGTAGTGCAAACCTAAAGCCTTTAAAGGACCTAGAGCAAGAAAATATTATGCTCCGGGTTGCCCAGGGGATGAACACACTTTAAATGCCTGGACATGTACCTGAAAAATAGGAGGGGTCTTCAAACTCCTTAGCATTGACAACCCTCCTGTTGGTGAGAAAGGAAAGTTGATGGATATTTCTGAGTGGGTTTTTTCAAGCTGACTAGTGATTCTCTGGCTCTTAGCTTAATGGAGAGAGACAGGGAGAGAGAGAATTGCCCTAAGGATAAAGAATTGGACTCAAAATCCAAAGTATAGTTCCGGCAATTAATCTAAATTCTCTTGACTTCATTTCTTTATTTGTGATAATTTTGTCATCTTTATTCAATGGAAGTCGTAGAAGTTTGTGGTATATGGCTTAAGTTACACCTGAATGACTGTATTTACACCTTTGAAATCTTGTACGTGCACGTTTTAGAAATTGTAATGAGTTGAATTTCAATTATTTTTTTTAGCAGTCAGTCCTTACCAAGAAACATTTCAAACATGAAGAAGTTTACTTTTTCAAACTTCAATTCCATACTCAGCCAGAGATTTACGATTAAGTCACTTGTATGAGGCAAGTGAACTCAGAGAATGAGTCACTCTATAGGTGTTCTGGAGGAGGAAGCCTAAGACATGTTTGTCTTGGAGAAATGATACATCTCGGTTTATCAACCTAAAATTCTGGATGAAGTTTACACTAAAATAGAAATGGGTAGGATTTCTTTCCTTCTCTAATGGATCTGTTTCCCCCACAGAAGCAATAAAAGTCAGCCCCAAATATTCAGGAAGACCAAACAGCCTGTGTTACTCAGCGCCTCGTCTTAACTATGCAATGTACAATATTTTGTTATCTTAAGGAGATGATAGTGCTATCTTCTCTTTCTCCTCTTCTTTCTTCTCCTCCTTCCTTTTCTTGGGGAGGGGGTGTGGCGTACAGGGGAGGAGTAACAGAATGGGTTATGATGGTGGGCAATTTTAAGACATTTTAAATCCTCGTGGCAAAGAAACAGCCCTATTTCTGCCTAAAAAGTGCGGGTTAGGGTCTCCAGCTTGCCCCTGGGCAAGGAGTGAAGGACAAGAGACTGGCAGTTTCCAAGAGAACTCCGACTCACCTAGGAGGGCAAAATGTTCCTTGTGAATTCCTTCAAATCACTGAAGCTGCCTGTCAGATTGAATCTGAGTGTTCCAGCCCACCACTGAGAGCTGTAAGCTATCCCTCGCTGCGACGGTCCTATGTCATTCTCTGCAGCAGTGGCAGGGAGGCAGGCCCACCGACGGCGACAAGAAATGTCAGTGGGCTTCTTTCCCCGAAAAGCCACACATGCTCTGAGCAGACAGCCCCTGAAAGCTAAGACTCTGGGAGCTGCTGGACATAGGTGAAGAGGAAGATAGGGAGGAAGGAGGAGAAGAGAAAGAAGGAATATAAGGAAAGGAGCAGAAGGAGATCAAGAAATAACAGGACATTTTGTTGTCGGGAGGGACAGCCCCCTAAGATTTGTTCACCCAGGTATCCTTGCATTCCCTGGGAGCAAGGGTCGGCTCGACTCTTGGGGGAATTTCTCCAAATGTTTCCATGACATATATCCTGAATTTGAGGATCCGCAGATGCTGCAGGGCAGGGTGTATGCAGCGCGGAGACGTTTTCCCTGGAAGTTAGAGGATTTTGCTTCAGTGAGGAGAGCTGCCTGCGGAAGTTCTTTCTCGGAGGGGTCTCATCTTGAACAAGCGCACGTGACTCATGAGGATTGAGGTGACCCTTCCCAAGGGAAAAGGAGAGCGGCACGTACAAACTTGTTTTCAAATTGAACTTAATAAAAACGAAGCGGGTGAGGATCTCAGCCAAGGTCAGCCATCTAGATAGTGGGAGCCCGAAGCGAGACTAACCGGTTCATGCCAGTGATGATTCCCCTGCGGAAGGACCCCGTGAGGGACGGTGCTAGAGGTGGGCGGCAGGAAGACGATCTCCTGACTTGCAAAATCAGCCAGTAAAGGCGCGCCTATATCCAGCCAATTGCTGCTGGGAACATTTGGCTCAGCTGAAGTTCACATGGTCACATATAAAAAAAGTCCAGATCTTTGCATCAGTTTTCTGGATGGGAAATAAATTGGCGAAGCAAGTTTAGATACTTTTACCATTTTTTCACTTTTTGATAGTCATCCTCCTATTCCCTTTCTCTTCCTTATCCTCTTGTTCTTTTTAATAAAATATGATGCATTTATTTATTTTTTCCCTCTATTTCTTTTTTAATTACACAAGAAACATGAATACATTTCACATGGTAAAAGAGACTGTGGGGGTGAGGGGAACTTCCCCTTTCCCCTGAAAGTTCGCTGAAAGATCAACTCACAACTAAGGCAGATTGATAAGAGGAAGAGGTTTATTTACCACACACACGGGGGAGAATCACAGAGTGATTACCCAGTATCCCAATGGGATCCAGATATTTTTATACCTGCCTTTTAGAGGGGAGGGGGAGATGAGGAGTATAGGTAATTCTGTTTAGTGGCAATAAATGGTTGCTAGGGAGGATGAATGGATACTTGGGAGAATGAATGGATGGAGGAAACAGAGTGACTTGTAAATTAACCTGAGAGACAGGTATTATGTTTAAAATGATTTGGGCCAGGTCTGGTTGCAGTCTTGATTTTCTTTCCTGCAATATAGTGAGATAACAGAGAAAGAAGGGAAGTCAGTTGTTCTTTTGATGGGTCCACGATGGGTCTGTCTGGTTATGCAGATAGAGGCAGAGCCCCTTCCAAGAGCCCATTGATCTCTAAGGGCCTGTAATTCACAATGCTCTTTATACCAAGGAGTCATATTTTGGGGTGAATTTTCCTGAGCTCCTTCAGTCAAATGTATGGACACACTTAGAACAAATGTGAAGGTTCCCTTCCTGTATATTTGTATTCCCTGCTCTTTTTTCCAAGAGAAATCACTAGCAATAGTTTGATATCTTTCCTTTCAGTTCTGCATACACACACCCCCCCATACATATGCACTTACTGGTACACATACACATAACCATAAAAGTACACATGCACATATGTATAGCCACACACATGTGCTTACACATACATATCCATACCCATACCCATACCAATACATACACACATGCCTATATACATACACATACCCATACACATACATACACACATACCTATACACATACACATACACATACCCATATATACACACATACACATAGCCATACAAATATACATGTACCCATACCCATATGCATACACATACCTGTACACATACATGTGCACATACATATACACACATCCTTATCCACATACATACATATACACATGAACAGACACATACCCAATGGCCTGAAAAAGGGTAAAATGTTTTATGAGTTGTCTCTTTAAACTGACCACCACCCCCCATCAAAAAACCCCTATTTCTGGGAATTAAAACCTGCATCCCTGCCCAAGGACAGTAATCAGAGGGGTAGGGGAGTGTTCTTTGTTCTTTGCACCACAGGCTCAATAGCATCGTCTGGGCAGAGGTCATGAGATTGTCTCCACCAGAGATGGGGTTGATCAGGACCATCAACTGTAGTTAAACAGCCATAGACCCAATGAAAACTTTTAAAAGCTCTGCATTTCTGCTTATAGATAGGACTATGGTACTTTAAGACATAAATTTGCCATACTTCTCATTTGCTGCCAAATTAATAAACTTCCTTTTCCTTTCCCTCAAACCACTTGTCCTCGTTTTTCATTCAGCTACAGGGAAAAGTACCAAACTTTCATAACACCCATACACATACATAAGTACATACATATACATGTTTTTACTTGACCGGAATCATGATATTATTCTTCTTATCCAACTCTTCAAGGAATACATGAAAAGCTTTGTAATATATCATTATTTTAAGATCCCCATGCTTAGTAACTAGAAACTGTAAAATATGCAGCCAGGTGTTTTTTTTGAGCACACATACCTTCTATCCCCATTTAGTAGTAAAAGCAGATCAGGGCTAAGCTCCTGTTAGCAAATCACGCTGATTTCTTTTTATTTATGTGTTGCATATACGGATTGGAGAGGTAATAAACCTGTGGGAGATTTAGTAGATTATTCCCCGAAATTCTTGAAATTGCTAATTCAATTAGGGAATTCCACAGGCATGAGTTCTTACATGAACTTAGAAGTACAAAGATTAATGACCTAAGCATTTCAGTGTTAGCTTCAAGTCTAAAAGTGGAAAGGGATCCACCTATAATTTATGAAATAATGTTGACTTAGATAGGCTGGTAGGCTTTTTGCCATAAAGAAAATAACCATATCAGCTTTAAAAACAAAATTCAGGTCTTCCCTATTCTAGAAAACTTGATATGCGAAATCCAAACTTAGGAAAGAAAATATGTTTTTCACCAATCAAGCAGATTCCTGACTTTATAAACACTTTCCCCATGGAGTTAATATAAGTAACAACTGGCCTCATTCATACACTTGCAAAATAATTTAATTTTTGCAGAGATGATCTACCCTCCAGAACCTTAAGAATACAACTCTTTAGTACAAATCCTGCTCAGAAAAGGCTGAAAATGCAGTCTTTTAAAAGATACACTATAGCCATTCATTGAAATTGCTCAAGAAAAGGAGACTTTCAAAATTTAAAGTTGGGAGCCAATTTTTAGCCTCTTTTTTATGTCACATATATATGCTATGTGTGTGTGTAGGGGGGTAAGGATTGTGTCAGATTTTATAAATGGAAGAATGGGCAAAAGGAAATATTTTAAACCTGATTTTACTTTTATGCATTCTTTGTGTTGATGACTGTCATGTTAATATTTTTGGCCAGTCATTTCTTCTGAGTTCAGCCTTATATATACAAAGGCCAACTGTAGCTGTCTCCATTTGAATGTTTCATAGACATTGCACATATAACATACAAATTATTAAATTCTTGATTTCTGCCCCACTCTCCACACCTTGTAAATCTACTCTTTCCCAAACAACCCCCTCTCAATAAAAGATCCCACGACCTGCCCAGTTGCTCAACTAAAAAACATAGAATTATTCTTGACTCCTATCTTCTTCTTAAACCCCTATTCTCAATTTGTGAGTTAACCTTGTTGATTTTACTTACAAATAGATTTCAGATCTTTCCATTTTTACCCTAGTCTAAGTCGCTATTAACCTTTTGTCTAAAATGCTGCAAGAGTTTCTTAAAATAATCTGTTTATCTTTAATTTTATTCATGTACTTTTCATTCTCCAGATAGCAACCAGAGTGATCTTAAAACCCTTTAGTAGCTTCCCATTTTACTTAAAACAAGCTGTCACCTCAGAGTAGCTTATAGTCAGGGTGAACCTCTGCCCTTGTTTGTCAAAGATAGCTTCGTTTTATATAGGTTGACATCGTGTGCTTATTATGACCAGTCTCTTTCATTCCCAGAGTGACCCAGTTTGGAGAATAAGTTATAATGGCTTTGCCTATGAGGCCCGGTGTGCTGTGGCGTTTGCCCTCTCCTCAACATTATCAGGCTATTCTGCCTTCTGTTCACTCCAGGACAGCCACGTGCATCATCTTTAAACTTCTCAACTACAAAAAGTTCTTTCCCACCTCAGGGCCTTCACACCTGCTGTTCTTTCCTCTATTCTATATCTGGCTATTTTGACCTTTTCAGTTTCAGCTTAAATATCACCCTCTAAGAGAATCTTCTGGTCATATGAACTATGAATTGAAAATTTGCCCTTGGAGCTTCTCTAAAAGCACTGTGGTCATTTTTTTCTAGCAACCTATGTGAAATATACATTTATTTGTATATTTATTGATGCGATATAGAGTTTTTCTTATAGGTAATTAGCTCCAAATGGAAAGAGAATATGTTCCTTTTGTTTCACCGTTGTAAATTCTGTGCCTAGCCCATTGCCTGAAACACAACAAGCCCTTGGTAAGTACTTGCTAAATGAATGAGTGAATAAATATGCGAAATAGCTGATCTGTGATCATGAATTAAGAGAATGTGAGACTGATCCAATTTTGGGTGCAGTAGGAAGAAAACCAGTCACAGAAACTCATAGCTTCTTGACAATCAACCGTATACTTGTCTTTGACATAGAAACCTACACCTGTAAGTTATCCTGAAGCTAGGGACTAAGGATAGAAAAGTAAATAGAATACAGTACTTTCTTCAGAAATTGACAATCCTTTAGAAGAGATATATAAAAACAAGTTATTTCAGTACAGCTGGAGCACAGAAAAGGAATAAACTAATCCAGACTGGGGTTTGAGGAATCCTTTCTTGAGGAGGCAACTCCAGAATTGATTGGGTCAGATGTAGATCAGGTGTAACATTATGACTCGTTTAATAAACCATGAATAAATGCATTAAGTAGGTGAAGGAATGCCTGCATGTTAAGGGGCTTCCATTGTATTCTTTAGACCAAAACTTTTCAGTTTTTGGTTTCAAGACTATTTTACACTGTTAAAAATTCTTGACGATCTGGAAGAACTTTGAATTCCACAGGTTTTATCAATCTATATTTACTGTCTTAGAAATTATAACTGAGATGTTTAAAATATTTACTTATTCATTAATTTTAAAATAACAATGATCAATATATTATATGTTAACATAAATAACATATTTTTTATGAAAACCAACTCTATTTTCCAAAACAAGAAACAAATTTAGTGAGAAGAGAGACCTCACTTTACATTTTTACAAATCTCTTTAGTGTCTGGCTTAACAGGAACAGCTGGGTTCTCATATCTCTTTCCGTATTCAATCTGTTGTGTTATGTTGATCTTGTTGAAATGTATGAAAAAAATCCAGTCTCGCAGAGATAAGTGGTTGAAAAAGTGAAGAATCTGTAGCCTACCCAGCCGAGCACTGCTGCCGTAGACAACAGCCTCCCCTGGGTTTTGTATGGTAGGCGTTACAGAGAGCAATGGCCTGGCCAGATTTGTGTTTTTATGTAGGTTTTTGTAGCAGGTCAATGAACTTGAGTGAGGGAGACCACAAGTTCAGAGGCTATTCTGTATGGTCAGGTGATAGAGTTGAAAGGGTTAAGTCACCCATTAATGCTGGAGGCAAGAAAAGAGAAGAAGCTGACTACGTGGAGGTAGAACATGGGTTTCTGTTGGGGGTGGCAAAGACTACGAGGTTGTGAATTGTAGTCGGGATTTCATTTGCAAGAGTAAGTCTTTGTGAGATAGGAGGAAAGAACGAATAGATCTATTTTGAATATGATGCGTGTGAGTTCGTGCAGAATAGTCAGATAAAGGAGTCAGGAAGACATTTGGTTATGTGAGTCTGAGATATAGGGGAGAGGTTCAGGCTGGAGACAGACAGTTGCAAGTCATCAGCAAACAAGTGGAGGCTAAATATTGGAGAACGGAATAAATTCTCCAGAAAGAACAAACAGAGTGAAAAGAGTGAACAAGAGCAGACACCCGGGAACGCCAAAGTTAGCGTTGGATGGACACAGAGACTCACAGGAAGTGACTGAGAATGAGAATAACCAAGAAGATGTGGTGTATGTAAAACCATGAGAACATAAAGTTCATAAAGACTCTGGTTAATGGGTCAACTGCAGCAGGAAGATCAAGAAAGATAAGAAGAGAGACATGGTTATTGGTGTTCTTAGAACAGTATCAGTAGAGTGGATTGGGGAAGAATGCTGTATCAACTGGATTGCAGAGGGCTGAAGTGTAAATTGGAAGTGCAAATAGAAAAAGCAAAAATAACTTTTCCTAGAAATTTGCCTGAGAACAGAATGAGAGGAATAAGGCTATAACCAAGTATAGTCAAGAGAGTTTGTTTGATTTAGCATATGGGAGACTTGAAAATGTTTATGCAGTGAGGCAATGAAGCCAATTGAGGGAAGAAATTGAAGATACGGGTTATTAATCATCACAGAATATTCTGGAGGATAAAGAAAAAGGCAATATCAAGAGAGCAGGTAGTGTGTCTTTCTCACTCTCTTCCAAATATCATAGAGTATTGATCTTGCAGGGAGAACACACACAAGTTGGGAAGATTAAGAGATTCAATAATAAGCAACAAGTCATTCCTGTGGTTACTAAAAGAAATATTAAAAATTTTTCTACAGTTAGTAACATGGGATTGAGAATCAAGAAATACATACTCCACCCGAAAAAAGGATAGGCAAGACCAGTAAGTGGAAGAGAGAAGGGGAAAAGATAAAAATTAGATGGGATGGAAACTAATCTCTTACCCCACTGGTTACAGGTTATTATCTAAATCTTAGAAAGGAGATGCTGTCGGTGGTACCAATGTGCTTAGCAGAGTAAGCTGCATGTAGTTCTCACTACAGAAAGCAGGTATGGTGTTTCCCAACAAATCCCTTTGTTTGCATCAAAAAGAACTGATTTAATGAATAAACTCCTCAAGGAACTCCAAATTGTGCTCCTTGGAAGACTAGTACCCCTTGAAATGTTTATAAGTCATTAAAAATAAAAAGGAGGGTGGTCTATAGGTAAATTAGTTTGGAAACATTGAGTCAAAGAAAGTTAAGCAGATTTGTTAAACAGAAAGACTTGTTAGAATCATTACTGTAATTACATGTATTGAGAGATATTCAAATAAGGGATGCTATAGACACCATTCTCCAAACTTAATCATAACACCGTTGTTTTCTTTGAACACTTACTAATTTCTTGCCAGAAACCGGTATATCAAAGAGGACAGTTTGTGAAACACAACTCAAGGGTGTTGTTAAACTCAGTAATGTCTACCTGATTATTATGGTCATGATTCTTGCATTTAGAATAGTCAAAGTAGTAAGGGACCTCATTTAAATAACTCAATCTTAAGGCTTATTTCCAAATAAGTACACTACAAATCATATTCACACAGCACAGTGATACCCAGTTTTGGTTATGACATTCTTTTTTTTGGTTTTATAAGAACTACCGCTTCTTTAAAAGAGTCCCTGGATATAGTAGACTCTTAATAAAAATGTTTTTATTGATTGCTTTATATTTTAGATATATTTTTAAATAATTTTACTTTTGGGGTCACTGGTGACATCCAATGGGAAGACAACACCAGAGGGAGGCATCACCTAGGTTTATGCCCCAGGAAGAGGCATATTGTACAAGCACACCTGTGAGGAACACACACAGGCCAACAATCACCTGCCTATCCAAAGTGTTTTTGCCATCGGTTCCAACAACAATAAAATGAGCCTGTGGGAAATGCATCATTTCCATGTTTCCTTAGCTCATGAAATTTCTTTATAAGCAGAATATCACGTGGATTTTAAAAATTGTTTGAAATTCAGAATGTGTCTGAATTCAAATTCCAGCTAGATGCTGTGGGGGAATCACAAAAAGCTGAGAAGCATGATCCCTGCTCTTAATGAGCTTACAGTTGGCTTGGGTAGATAAGAAAATTACATGAAAAATCAAATGATATAAAAGTTACATTATGTTACATAGTAAATATGAAGCACCATAAGGCAGTACATGATTAATTGAAATAACAAGGATAATCGACAAGGTGGTATGATCACATCTAAGTGCATTTATTTGTATGAATTGAATCACACCCACACTCTGAGAAATGCACTCCCAGAAATGTGCTGCACCAACTTGACCTCCCACCAAGACAGGCAGGGCTGCAGAGAAGAGTGTTAGACAAATCTGCTCCTTCCAAAGTCAACTGACAGCTGAGGGCACAGCACCCTCCAAGTACCCCTGGAGCAACACAAATTCCATCCCTAGATGGGCTTGGATCTCAGCAAAGTCAAGGTCTGGTCTGAAGGAGAGACTCATCCCTCAACCTGGATCTCAAGAATCTAGTCTGACACCCCGACCAGCCATCTGGTAGCATCCAGGCATTCCTGACGTGATTGCTTCATGAGTCATTTTCAGAACTCTCAAATTTGTGAAGTGCACTGCTTTATTTTCATTCCCATTTTTTTTTTCAGCTAGAAAAGCTTCCTGGTGTCGCTCTTCCTGTAAAAACATGATTAATAGTCAGCCCTAGATTAGGTTCAAATTTCTATAGGGAGCAATAAACCGGTTGTTTTGTTCTCCTTCCAAGGGAGAACTCAGGGAAGAAATGCCAGTTACCGCCTTTTCTACCTCCAGGAGAACCTTGGTAACTTTGTCCACTGTGCCACAGTGTCGCAGTCACGGGGATGTGCCCTGTTCTTCCAACACAAATTTGCAAATTGAATTCCTTTTGAAACTGGCCAGTAAGAATTTATACCAAAAAGATGATGGGCCAGCTAAGGAGTGTTGACTAGCAGCTCCATTTTGACAGCTCTTTGTCCTATACAAATCGGTAACATGTATCAAAATGTCTAGAAACATGGACTGGAGGGGGGTTCTCATTGGGCTAGAAATTCCAGATATTCTAGAACTACCACGGCATCAACACATATGTAGGACATGATAGGTCTAGACAAGTGACTAAGCTAAAAGGAATTGGCGTGTGCACGAATACTGTTCGCTGATGTATAATCCAAGCATCCAATTTCAACAAAATATTGCCAATTGTGGTTTTGTAGCCTGTATCATCTCCTGAACGCAGTGAAACCCCCTAATTATATTCCATAAATATCTTTTCCATATCATTTTATGATTCATATTTTATTTATTTGATTTATTTGTAACACTTTCTTTCTAAAATGTATTTGTGGTTGTCACTACAAATAACACTCTAGGTAGTGCAACAAGAAAGTGATAAGCAAATCAATAAATGCATGTAATTACAAGTAGCCAACAGCCAAGAAATGCTCAAATGGAATTGACAGCTATGGGAAAATAGAATGACATAAATAAATAGACATTTCATACATTTTTATATTTAGATATATAATGGTACAGTTGAAAATATGTGTTGAAACATATATGTCTAAATAGATGTATGGACATAGCTTTTATGATCTGTTGTAAACATGCATATTAATGAAAAAATAAACACTCTCACACAAAGGGGGAAAGCGAAGGAAATAGAAATAATTTATTAGAACTATAGGAAAATGGGAACCAATAGTTTGACTTTAGTTCATGTCAAACACAGTTGCACAGAAAGCCAGTGAGAGTTTTAAGAGCATTTTATTTCCCTAATTAACTTTTCCTGAGGGTGGAAAACAAAGGCTCTTAATTTTAAAGAGCGTGAAGTAAAGTGAAGAGTTAGCAATGACCAAACAATGTGGGTAACAGAGCCGTTTCCTTCCACTCTTCCCACGTCTCAATAATTGTGGGTAATTTTTTAGCAAATTAGGAGACATTTCAGAAGGTATTGATGGGGCTGGGTCCTCAGTGAATACAAAGGCAAAAATTTCTGGGTTGCTATTATTTTTCACTTATATACCAGGTTTTTGAGTTTTGAAAAGGAATTCATGAACAGGAGGAGCAGATGAGAGCCCAGTGCTGTGCACATCCTTGGAACATAGCGCTCCTAGTGGGAGACATTTGGAACATCTGGATATAATATCATATTTAGAGAGTAATAGCATTTTTGCAAAGTTAAAAATGCACATTTCTTCAGACCACAGATGCTCAAAAAAAATGCACATTTCAAAGAATATAAATTGGTTTTATACATCATGAGAATGAATAATTTATCTTTGATAGACCCAAAATGAATTATTGGCTCCTCAAAAACCAAATCCATTTTGCTATTTCTAGGATGCAGGTGATACGGGACTGGTAGGTGGGACCATTCACTCTCAGAATGTTAACTGTCTTCCGATAGTAGTACCGTGCTTTAAATAATGTGATTCTACAATAATTTCTCGATTTTTAAAGTTGTTTATTATTTGTTGACATTTTGCCCTGAAAATGAGGGGTTTAACATTCTAACATGCTTTTCCATTCCTACATTAATTATTAATAATCAAGCCACATAGAGTACTATGATTTCATTTTTTTTGTAGCTGATTATTTTTCCTGGAGTTAATTATTACCCTGCTTTCTAATTTGCTTGGTTTTTCTATGCAATTAGCATGAATTCACTCTCAAACTCATCAATAAATGGTAAGTTAGTAAAACTTCTTTCAAATGCATCAGTTGAGCCTATCAGTTCCACCTTTCTCCTGGAGTCAAATCTTCCGGAACCTTCCTCTTCCTGCTCTAATCTGGTGGGTGGCCCTCCTGGCCTGCTGTACCACTGTCCTCTTGGAACATTTCTTTTTCTCCACCATAGGAATTTCTTTCGTTTCTTGCATGTGTTAGATTCCCTGTTACCTGATCCCACATCTTCCTCTTTCCTGGTGTACTTACTCCCTTAGAGACTCCTTTAGTGAATTTCTGGGAATCCTTCCAGAATTGTCACCCTACTGCAGGGCTTGGCAAACTATAGCCTGCAGGACAAATTTATGGCATGTTTTTATATAACCCATGAACTAAAAATGGTTTTAATACTTTTAAAAGGTTGTTAAAAATCAAAACCAAAAATGAACAAAAACAGAATATATGACAGGTCATGATATATGACCCATAAAGCCTAAAATATTTATTATCTTGTCCTTCACAGAAAATGTAACTTCTGGCCTCAAGTCTGCCCTTCAGGCCTTGCAGTGATTTTTGTAAAGATGAGTACCTAACAATAAATCCTGTTTTTTTTTTTTTTTTTGTAAATTAGTTAGAGTGATTTATGTTAGCTGCATTGATGTGCCTAGGGGTTTTGTTTGTTTGCTTGTTTGTTTGTTTTGTGATTTTTAGATTATGATTTAATATCTTAAATGGCTAGTTTTCTATTTCAAGTTTTCTGGAGTCAGTTTTGATAACATATATATTTTTTAAAATGTGTTTTTTCATCTTGATCAGTTCTGCCAGGATCCTGCCAATTTTATTAGCATTTGCACAGAATAAACTTTTGGCTTTGTCAATTTCTCTATTTTATCTCTGCTTTCTCTTTTACTGCTTTCAAATTTGACTTTATCATTTCATTCTTCTGCATTTTTTTGTGCTGTTCTTTTTTTAACTTCCTGAGTCGGTTGCTTGTTACTTTAAATTATAGCTTTTAAAATTTTCTAACAAAACGATTTAGGCTCAATCCTTCTCAGCATTTCATTTTCAGTGTCACTCATGTTTTGATATGTAGTGTTTTTGATACTGAACGATTCTTTTGAGTACTCACATTCTAATTTTTACAGCAATAATCATTTCCTTAAATGCTATTATTACTCTTTCTGTTTGCTTAGTTTATGTCTTTCCCTATTAAAATGTAAGCTTCTTAAAAGCAATTTTCTTGTTTGGTTTGTTCACTGATATATATGCATAGGCCCTAGAACATAGTGGGCCCTCTAAGATATCCAGGAATGAGTGAACAAATGCTCTTCTTCCCCCCAAGAGCCAGTCACAGTTGCTTTCAGATGGCTTATTCACATTGAGACATTAATCTTTGAATGGAGATAAATCATTACATCAAACTTTCTTTTCCTGGGGATGGGATTAAATAGAGTAAAATGTCATTGCTATCATATATATTATTAATATAATATATAAAGAAGAACATGTTATTAACTATAAAACAAAAAACAAGTTGTGATTTTTCATTTTTGCCATAACAACATAACAATAGAATGTGAGTGCTGGAAAGAAGCCTAGCGGGGCAGCGTGCACAGGGGAGCAGTAAAGTATTTGTGGCTCATCCTGACTGAGTCCTACCTTGCAAATTACCACCATTTACTTATTCTGCCTTTAGGCAAGGTAATTAAGTACTATGCTTCAGTTTTCTCATTTATAAATTGGCAATAACAAATGATAGTGCTAATACGCACATTATAGAATTTTGTGGAGTTAAACACAAAGTTATTTTCCATAAAGTAGACACTTGATTTTGCCTTCCATTTCATAACTTGCTTCACTCTTCTAGAACTGATGAATTCTGAGATTCAGAAGAGTTCATCACTTTAGCTACATGGATAGTTAAGAATGGAGTCACAGTAGATACTGGGCTAATAATACATGCGTGTGTTGCGACTTTCTGGGAATACTTAACTTATATAAGAAAGTGTAGTGTTAAGATAGGGAATTCATAATTTTTGATGAGATTCAGGTTTTGACTATTGGGGCAAAGAAGGACTTGGATGGGTCAAGGCTTATTTCCCAACGCATTTGATTGGATTCAATTTTCCTTGGATCACACTGGAAGTGCCAAATTGGGTAGCCAACCCACATATACGCCAGAATGCAGTTATGAATTGTTCAGGGAGATTTTTTCTCCCTTCCATACAATGCCAAGCTCAAGAAAGATACACTTCTTCCATGTCTTTATAGGCGAATGTATTTCCAGTTGTCTCGATATGTCAGGTTTCCGTCCTTATTAGCTGATTAGTAGCTATTTCATCCATGTATAAAATCTATTTTTTTTCTTAAATGTTGCTACGTGCACATCCATGTCAGAGATCATTATTTTCTAGTTAGAATCAAGCTCCCTGACAAGTTAGAGCACAAAACCTTTGAAAACTGATCCTAGGCATGTGTAGATTAGGACAGTATTAGCTCTGCCGGACAACATTCAGCCACATCCTTCCCCATGGCAGTGACCTTCCTTTTCTCCATTGGCTACCTGACCGAGGAGACGTGAAACAATTGGATTGCACAAACGGTTCTCCAGAGCATTGTCATCAGCCTGAGCTATCATTATTGAAACAGCTTCCAGCTACCAACATCTTTTGAGGTGAGATGTGTGAGGGAGAGTGGGTCAGGCTTTCCTTTTTTCCTGCTGGTATTTGTTTTTGCCTCTGATGGTATTCCCTGCTTGGTAATATATGCCTTGACTTTGTGACCTGTCTTCCTGCAATAATTCTTTGGTGGAAAAATCCAGCAACACAGCCAAGAGTTAGTTCTTCCTCTGGCTCCACGCGCCTGGCCCAGGGATCACAGCCTGTAGGATTAGCAAACACATCTAGCTGGGTTACTGTGTTAGCACCTCAGAATTCTTTCTCCAGTGCTGGGCCAATGGGGCGTCATTCCGTTTCCAAGTTCAAGACTTTGGTTAATTGATGAATTAACCAAAGGGTGAATGTAACTTGGCGTGGATAACAACCAATGAGCTGCTGTACCAGCCTTCTATATTTTTCAAATATAAGACTGGTTGTTGGTGCTGGGGGAGAGCAGTAGCAGAATTAAGAAACAAGGGGAAGATTCACACTCTCAAAAGGCAGCAAAATCCATTCACTAATATTATTGCAGAAACTCTAACAGAAATAATCACACTTAGTTGTGACATAAAATAATATTTGCATCATGTACTTCACTCAGAATTTTGATGCAGTAAATGGAATAATTCAGGGCACTAGATTATGTCAAAAAGACCTGGGGGCATGTTTCAAGTCTGCCTTATGTTATCTGCAAGGCTGCAGTGTATGTCTTTGGTTTCTGCATATAAATTCTTCCTTCCTTCCTTCCTTGATTTAAGAATCAAGTTTAACCTTTGTACAATGCTGCTGGGATGATAAAATGGTGCAGCTGCTGTGGAAAACAGTATTGAGGTTTGTCAAAAAATCAAAAATAGAATTACCATATGATCCAGCAATCCCACTTCTGGGTATACTGTGTATCCAAAAGAAGTGAAAGCAGAATATCACAGAGATATTTGCACATTTATGTTTATAACAGCACTATTGACAATGGCCAAGACGAGGTGGAAACAAGCCAAACGGCCACCGATGGGTGAATGAATAAACAAAATGTGATCTATATGTACAATGGACGACTACGCAGCCTTAAAAAGGAAGGACATTCTGTTTCATGCTACAGCATGGATGAACCGTGAGGACATTATGCTAACTGAAATAAGCCAGTCACGAAAAGACAAATACTGTATGATTCCACTTACATGAGGTATCTAAAGTAGTCAAATTCACAGAAATAGAAAATTGAAAGGTGGGTACCAGGGGTTGGGGGGAGGGAGAAAAGGGAATTTGTTGTTTACTGGGTATAAAGTTTCAGTTTTGCTAGATGAAAAAGTTCTGAAGATCTGTTTCCCAACAATGTAAATATACTTAAAAGTACTGAACTATACACTTTAAAATGGTTAATATGGTGTATATGTGGGGTTATTTTTTTTGCCATGCACAAAAAAAAATCAAGTCTTTTGTTTACTTGTTAAAATAAATGATTTTTTTCTTGCCTATCTCATAGGATTAATGTAAGGATCAGATAAAGGCAATGAGTGCACACATGAAATGGTACATGGCCAAGGATAATTATTGTGGCATTGCTCACAATAGCAAATGATTGGAAATGACCCAAGGGTTCATCAGTAGAAGAGTATTTAAATAGCAATGGCATATCCATGTAATGGAAGACAATGTAGCTATAAAAAAAAATGATGAGAAATTCTCTGAATGAAACAATCTCCTAGAGATTAAGTGAGGGGGGAAAAAAGAAAACTGTAGAAGAGAATCTATAGCATAATACCTTTTGTCTAAGAAATAGGAAAATATGAATATGCATTTGTATATATTTGTATTTTTATAAAAAATTCTGGAAGGATACCAAAGAAACTCATAAAATATCTGTACTGGGGTGAGGTGGAGAGGTTGGGGCAAAGGTAAGAATGAGATTTTTCATGCTTTTCTTTCGGGATTGTTTTCATTTTTGAAACACGAGAATGTATTGTCAATTTTTTTAAAAAGGTAGTATGTGAAAAGGGTTTTAACAGCTGTAAAGCATTGTACATATGTAAAGGACATTGTTATCTTCATGATTATTAATAACATATCAAAATAATTATGGACTTTATAGATATTTAGTTAATGAATAAATCATTAATCAAGTCCCTTCTACTATATAATTTACTTAAAGTGAAGAGTTGAATTTAGTCACTCTTCCCCAAGTTCATGTAAAATTGGGCAGTTTTGATTTGGAATACTCTTCTTAATGTCCCCTCCCTCTTTCAAGGTCTCTCCTGTGCTTGGGTAGTTTGATTCCTAAATTTCAGTTGGAGGTGATGGTCATCTGTCTGTGACACCTGTCACCCCATTCACAGATCTGGTATAGCAGATAAAGTTGGCTGGACAATTGTCATGCTGATTCCTTACTCCTCTGTTGCTCCTCCCTCCATGGGGGGTTAGGGAGGTGCAATCTCTCCAGAGAGAGGAGAGCTCCTCTTTGATCACACGAGGGACGCACACAGCCAACACCAGTCTAAGGTGTAATATCTCCGAGAAAAATAGTTCCCAATGGGAGGTGACTTTGTCTCCCAGAAGACATTTGGCAATATCTGGAGACATTCTTGGTTGTCATGACTTGGTGTAGGCTGCTACTGGCATCCGGTGGGTAGCGGTTAGGGATGCCGCTAGATACCCTACAAAGCACAAGACAGCCCCACAACAGAGTTATCCAGCCCCAAATGTCAATAGTGCTACCAAGGTTGAAAGACTCTGTCTCAGGAGAATTGACACTTTATCTGAGGTTTTTTAAATACCAGAGAGCCTTAAGATGTATAGGAACGACTTCTTAATGGTGAAATCTCCAGATCATGGCAATCGGTGGTGGAATCTCCTGCCAGAGATCCTTTCTGGCTCTTTTCAAAACATATCATTGTGTGTGTCAGCTTAGTCCTCTAATTCTTCATGCTTCCCTTGCTCACAGTAGACTGTTGATCAATGGATTAGTTTGCTTGTTTTCACCTGTTGTGGTACAAGGCATGCCAATTCCTGACAGTATGAGTCCTGTTTTTCAAACAATAACACCCCAATATGTGTTCTGCCACCTTGAATATGATACGCTTCTAAGCCCATCCCCTGTCCCCTCTAAGCCAGAACTGCTCAATTGCAATTGCTGCATTGTCGTCAGGCTGTCTGGAAGGAAGCTTTCAGAAGAGGGCCCGAGGGATTTGGCCTTGTGTCTACAGCTATGGCTGTCAGAATATGTTCCTGGAGCAGCAATGTCAGCATCATCTGGGACCATATTAAAAATAAAAGTACTAAGGCCCCAGCCCAAATTTACTACACCAGAAACTTAGGGGGTGGCATTGGTAATCCGTCTTTAATAAGATTCCAGTTGATTCTGATTCATGCTAAAGTTTGAGAAACACTGGTTTGTAGTGAGGCTATTGTTAGGAATGTTATTTATTACTCACCCAGTATTATTTTTATGAGGACTTAGGGACACATTTCTTTCTGGTACGCTTTCTTGAACATTAAAAGAATAAACAAACCAAAAACCTTAAGAAGACAGTGTATTATGTAACTGATCAGTTTCCTTTTTCTCATTGACTGCTAAAAAGCTGGGAGTCACATCAATGTCCCCCATAATGGTGCACATTATGGTATACATTGTTGTATTAGCTTCTCTCTTTATTTTTATATTTCTGTTTTCTCATATACATTCAATTTATCATGTTATTCTTTTCATGTGTCTTCTTATGTTATTCAATTTTTAAAAATACATAGTATGTGAATATCTCAGTGTCACAATATTAGTATTTGTTGTGTGTCAGAAAGGTTAGCTAAGATGAGGCCATTTGACATTTCTGTATGAGTTAAAATGTTCGTTCTCTATTCCTCATCATAAATTCCCAATTCATCCCCCGTCTCTGGATTTAACATGAAGTCAAGGGATTGTAAGCAAGGGAAGTTTTTAGGTTTTCTCTAGCCTTCAGAGCTCCAAAGAGTCCACATGCTTTTAGGGCTTTGGGAACTCTGGCTTTTGACCCCCCGAGTCACTTGTCTTCTCCATGGTTGTCTCCAAAATGTTACCTTAACTTGCACAATAGATGTGTTGCTAAAAAGTTGCATGCACTCTCAACCATATGTATATCCTAGACCAATGTTTAAAGGAATCTTATGGCGAATCCTTCAGTACCACAATAAATTGTACTCACCTGCAATTGATCTGTTTTAAAATCAGATTTCCTGATATCAGAATTTATACATAGTGAGATTTACCAGCATATGACTCTGGTACTCTAAACCTACTTTCACTACAAACCAAGGTAAAAGAGTTCTCTCAATGTGATGTGGGAAATTTTTTCGAAAGATAAAGGGGAAAGCCTAAGAATCAAAACCCCCAAAATTAGGAATATAAGGTGGTGCTTTTTCATTGGCAAAAAGTTGAGTCTGGGGCTAACAATAGAGCTTTTGTGAAGGACTTATGTAGCCAAACTTTTTTTTTTTTTTTTGTGAAAACAGAATCAAATCAAACCGCACCATTGCATATTAGGAATTTTTGGAAACACAGTGGAACATTCCGAGATAAAATATTAGGTCATTTCAGGCCTTGAGGTGGGGTGAAATAAGCTACATTGGTGTTCAGATTATTGTTGTTGTTGTTTTTGGAGAGCTAAAATATGTTCTTGAGCAGGAAGAGCACTGGAAGGGATGTCAGGAATCACGGATCATCCATTCATTCAACAAATATTTACTGAATGCCTACTACGTGCCTGGCACTGTGCTAAATTCTGGGAATATGGCAAGGAAAAAAATGGACAATGTCTTGCCCACCTGGACCCTGTATTCTTGAAGGTAAACCTTGCTCTGTGGCTTTGGTCTGGTCATTTATTTGTTCTGGCCCTCAGTTGCCCAATTGTAAATAAAGTTGTTAGACTAGATAATTTGTCTCCAGGGTCTCTTTGAGCTCAAGATGTCTTGATTCTGTAATCAGGGAATGAAAATTTCTTTAATAATGTGAAAGAACTGGCAGGTACAGAGTTTCTGGAGAGTTTTAGGGTAGCAAATTTATTGGGGGGTATCTGAGGAAGTTGTCTTAAAAATACATTTCCATAGCCAAAGGAGTGTCCAGTTGAGGTTGAGTGCGACGTTAAGATGATGCACAAATGGAGATGAGACCGAAGTTCATGTCCCCAGCCACCCTCTTGGCACTGCCTCTGCTTTCTCCTTTCCTTTCTTTGCTTCTTCACCTTCATCTGGTAAGTCAGGATTAGTTCACAGAAGGAGAAAGGTGAACTCATCCAGTTCCACTTTGGGGGATAGAGAGGTAGGAACTGGGAGCCTGCTGCAAGTTGAGATGAAAAGCCAGAGCACCCTAAATCTGTGTTATTCTGATTTCTGTCTGGGTCCAGGAGGAGAGAAGAGGGCCCAGGGAACTTTCCAACAGGGCGTGAACTCTCCTCTCCTCCAGACCACAGACATGTTAGGCTAAGGGCGTCTTTAACCATCATCTAAACCTAGAGGCCTCAATGACATCCAAGCTCCCCTAGCTGGGCAAGAACATCTCTGATTTTCAAAGACCTTCAGGAATAGTAATCACATTCCTAACCACTGACTATAGAGAAAGGAGCCCACCATATGCTTCCTCTTCAATTAAACACTGTACATCATGTGTGCATCTTTGGAAATAGTACTGCAGCTTTGCACTGGTGAGCTAGAGGGAGTGTGAAGTTTGTTATAAATTCCAAATGATCTTCTCCTGCTGTGTTATTTTCTGGATGTGTGCATTGCCTGGGACACATCCTTAAAATCTTCACTAAGTTCCTCCCCACTTTGAATAAAGTCATTCTGAATTTTAATTTTCTCTGGGTCAGTCTGGGGTCATTCATTAACATACTGAACACAAATATGTTCTTGGTGCCATCACTGACTTGTTGCTGAAAAAATGAAACCCCTGTAGACCTAGGACCTACCCAATAGATACCACTCCCCCACGTTATCATGTTTCTTTCCTGGACTCATTTGCACTTTATAGCTTTCTTATTCAGAAATTGCATTGCTTGTCCCTACAGCTCTGGACATCTGTTTTCTTAACATTAATTTCATGTTCTTTTTCATATCCCCCAAGTCCCTCTTGCAAAGGATACGCCTTGACACCAGGGAGCACAGTTGAATGTGCTTATTTTTAATTCTTTCAAAGATTTGTGCAAACCTCTTTAAATCCATACAAATATCACTGATTTGCAGAGACTCACTGGGGACTTATTACATGGCACGTGAACAGCTCCTGCATAGAAAAAGCACATTGCGTTATGTTTGTGTCTCTCAGCATCCAAGAGAATGAATCAGCTCCACAAAATATTTAATAAAAACAGCAACTCCTTAGAGAGTGGTTACTTCTAGGCAAGAGTGGCCGGAAGACACTTTTGTCAGTTGGAACAGGATGCTTTATTTTAGATGGTACCTCCACTCTGCCTGTCTTGTCAGTGCTTGGCAAGCTGGCAAAGTATGAGACCTAGTCAAAAGGCAGTAGCAATTTGTCAAATGGTTCCCGATTAGGCAGATGGTTCTCTGGACTATCTGAATGGGCTCCCTAACCTGTGCCATTTGACAGCAGCTAAAAGATTTCTGAAATGTTCTTCTTGCTTTCATATCAGATTTAGAGCTCAAATAGAAGTCCTGTATTTACTTCAATTGGCTCTATATTGGGGGGTGTTCAAAACCAATGAACAGGCAGATTGCCTGCAGACTAGAAGATACAAGAATCCAGGCAAGAACACACCTGAAAACTGACCTAACTCCACACGGTGTGTCATGAGGCAGCCTAGGAAGTGAACCAAGCTTCTCGCCTCGTAGTCCATGGCTCGGCATTTCACTAACATGGAGTGTACTAGAAAGAGACCCGTCTGGGTTCAAATCCCAGTGTCACCTGTAGAGACTGTGACCTCAGATAAACCATTTCTCTCTGCTTCTGTGTCCTTATCAATAAGATTGTAATAATAAAACCTATCTCGGAGAGTTGTTGTGAACATCAATAAAGACGTGATACAACCTGAAGGTAACGTGGCGCAGAGCCGGATGGTCAGTGAATGGTAGGTATCCCATCCACGCATTTCCTCCTCCTACTTATTTTTCTTAGTGATTTCCACTTTAAAATGGGTACATAAACATAAACCCCAAGCATTGCTAATTAGTTTCCAGATATATAATACTACACACATAAAAGAGACAGGGGCTATTGAGCAGGGAACTGTAAGGAGAACAGGGGGCCTTGATTTGGGCATAAATCCAAGACTCATTCAGAGTAGATGCAAGAACATAAACCAACTTTTCTGGATCTTTCTCTTTCTCTGTCTTTTTCACATATCCCAAGTTTTCAGTCAGTACTCATTGCTGATATTATATTGTCATACTTATTTGTCTTTATCCTTTCTTTTTTTTTTTTTTCTTCTTTGAGACAGGGTCTCTTTTTTCTTTGAGACTCTGTTGCCCTGGGTAGAATGCAGTGGCATCATCATAGCTCACAGCAACCTCAAATTCCTGGGCTCAAGCAATCCTCCTGCCTCTGCCTCCCGAGTAGCTGGGACTACAGACACGAGCCACTATGCCGGGCTAATTTTTCCATTTTTTTGTAGAGATGGAGTCTCGCTCTTGTTCAGGCTGGTCTCAAATTCCTGAGCTCAAGTGATCCTCCCACCTTAGCCTCCCAGAGTGCTAGGATTACAGGTGTGAGCTACCATGTCTGGCCCACATTTAATATTATTCTTAATGCATGCTTTTAACATCTTAGCTTTTCTCCAGTTTCTCTTGTAAATACATTAAGCCATAAGCTGGGATGTCTTTAGTTGGGATCATGATTTGGGGTGCTATATTCCAGAGAAGTTTTGCACCATTTCCTGATGTAATCATCCTGTTAATAATCCATATTCCTGGGTTCCAACTTATATCTAATGAATCAATCTCGTTGGTGGGGCGTGGGTGGGTGAGGGTGCTAGGGAATTATGTTTTTAACCAATATCTCCAGTGATCCTTCTGTTCTGACACATTTAAGAAGTACTCCCTCCTGTGGCCTGGCAGCTTTACATGATTTCCTGGTCCCAGGCAGCCATACTGAAATCATAAGTCCGAAAGAGTTGGGTAAGAGAAGGTGGATGAATCTACACCAATTAATACCCTTTCTCGGAAAGTGTGCTCTCTACCACATATTCTACGGGTCTTGGTTTGGAAGAACCATCTTCCTATTTATTGGACAGTATGTTAGAATTTATACACAATAATATTACCAAGCATTTTATTTTTTACACTTTAGATGCATATAAATTGTTATGAAAGAAGACAGGCAAATTGAACAACAAAAATCAGCAAAGTACTTTCTTTAAAATTTAAATTGGTCCCTTTTTTGTTGCTGCTGTTACCATTCTTTCTAACTGCTGATTTCCATCTTGGACCCCATCTTTTCTAGGAAAGAAACTAGTTAAAACATTGTGGATACAAACAAAATTGAATACTGCCTTGTTTTGCAGGGTGGGGTTCCTAAAAATCCACTGGGATAGTGATGACAGTTTGTGGTCTTTCCTACCCGAACACAACCTTATATGGGATAATATCTCCTTAGGGGGTGGAGTCAAAGATCTTCTTTGAAGCTGTGTATTGCAATTTTTTCAGGCACATAGAAGATCACATTTTGTTAAAGTTAGCTTCTTGCTTTGTATCTGATCCAAACATTAGAATACCCAACTTTGAGGAAAGACAATATATAACTACTGTTTAATTAGGTCAAGTGGACTTTGAGAGATGTCCTATCTTATGTGAAAACATGCTCTTGCTCTGAATGAGCTTCCCTCCAAAGTTCACCAAAGCCCATCTTACCAATGAGGGATATTGGACCTCAAGTCATAAACCCACCACCCAGCTGCCTTTGATGATAGATAATGAAGAAGAGAATTGTTGGAGGGTCACTGTCAATAAATTGATAAGAGTCAATGTCAAGCAGCAGCAGCACATGGAATCAAGCTGGTCTAATCAGCCAACACAAGCCATGCCAACCAATTCATCGTGTTCTGCTGGAAGAGCTGGGACGATAGAGGAACTTGCCCTGTGGAGCAGACCACACATACCTGGCGTACTGTGTGTGCACGATTCCGGCATTCCATTTGCACCTGCCACCAGAATGGGAGCTTTCATTTCTGAACATTTCTAGAAATCAGCTTGTGCCATTTACTCTGGCAGCAATGGCAGTCAGCCACGCTGGGGAATGTTAACAGTTCCATCCAGTCTCAACAGTGGCTTATTGTCTCCGCATAAAACATTTGTTTAAATATTAAACAGTGGACTCTTGCCTGCTCATTAAAGCCCATAAAGAAAGAACAGGACGGAAATTGGTTAATAATCTTAGACTTTGGCCATCTGAGTGGCCTGAACGCCATTTGTCTTGGTGGCATGTCGTCCACCCAGAGGAAGCCTTGTGCATCACAAGCCCAGCTCGGTTCTCACACAATGTTTACAGACCTCTCAGGATACGTGCCGCTCTTCTCATGGAACGTGCAGATGCTGCGTAAAACCACTTTCAGGTTCTCAGGGACTGTTCTGAATAACCTTGCAAGTCTGGACTCTTGCTATCTATTTGCTACGTATAGTGTTTTCATCTGGGGAAGATATATTGAATAAAAATGCTTTTTAAATCAAAAGCAAGTCAATTAAAATTTACCAGGCCTTTTGTTTATTTGTTCTGAACTCAACTCAATTCCATTCAATTCCAAAGTATTATTGGACACCCCACATGAGCTTATCCTCGTTTAACAGACAGCGGGAAGGTGATCCTGATGGTTTATCTAACACACATGCCACATATTATCTGACCAGTATAGTCATTTAATTACACTAGAGTTAAGATGCCATCCTAATCCAAATTACTAGGATAATTTTTATTAATTATTAACATTAATTGATTATTAGGATAATTATTATTAATTCTAACCTTTGACTTTATTCCAAAAGAGCTTTCCTAACATGGCTATCTATCACCACAGCCATCCCTGGTGTATTCTCAAAGGTCTTCTTATAACTTCTGTTAAATATAACGTTAACTAAAGAACAATAATGTCAGGCCATGCTTTTAAATCAGTGACGTAAATTGGTAATTTTCTCAAAAGTGGATGGTATTTTCAGTAGAATACTGAGAAAGAGAATGAAATACTGTCCTCATTTTTCAATAAAGGCTTCTTTATGGCTTCTTTAAACACCTTACATGAAGACAGAGTACAGATAACATGTTTAGGAAAGACGGCTATTGTGCTAAAAATACTTGCTATTTTTGCATTGAAATGTGATCCTTTGAATTCAGTACAGGCGTGCTGTTCTAACAAGACTTCAGACTTCTTTTAATAGTCTCCTGTTAGCAGTGGTGTGAATTTATTTTGTGATGTAAATGCGGTTAATTGTCCCAGGTTCCTTTATTTAAACAGTTATTTATTGAGCACCTGCCACGTGCCAGGGACAGTTCTAAGTGTGAGCTGTGACAAAACAAAGATCCCAAGAGAGTGTGGTATCCTGGAAGCCCAAGGAAGAAAGTGCATCAGGAAGAATAGAACAAACAAGTACCTTGGATGATGCTGGGGGTGTGAAAATTGAGAATCGAACATGAATTTGGCACCAAGGTCATTGGTAACCCTGTTGAGAGCACTTTTAGCAGAGTGGTTGGAGTGGGGTTGGGGTTGTGAAGGCCTGATTGGAAAAGTTTAAAAGGGAATAGGAGAGGAGAAATTGAAGAAAGTTCTGAAGGAGTTTTGTTTCATGGAGATGCTAAGAAGTGGGGCAATAGAAAGAAAATTTGGGAAAGAGAAAAAAAATCTTTTTTTTTTTTAGATGGGAGAAATAAAAGCATGTTTGTAAACTAATGGGAATGAATCAGTAGAGAAAGAAAAATAGATGATATTGGAAAGAGAGAGAAAAACTGTCTTTTACTCCCTGAATGGTTATTTGAAGTTTCAGATATAGAGGGATGCAAAGCTATCTTACAAGCTAAGAAGGAGAGATACAGTGCTTATTGTAAATCCACAGCAAGCAACAGAAATCAAACAGTATCAGTGGGAGATTGGAAAACAACAATAAAACCTAAATCATGTTTAAATATGAATAAATTTACTGATTTCATAACCAGGATATAGCTTTTAACTGTAGCACTTCCAGTTATACATTACAGACTGTACAGTATTGTCAGTCACATCAATATTTTCTGTATCCAGGATGTTTGGGGAATAGGATGTTTTGGCCAAGAGAATTGTACTAAGTTTACCTAAAGTGTATTTGAATAATATAAAATATACTTAACCCTACAACTGAGTGAAGTAGACTTGAGTCTTTTATGATTTAGATGATACCTTAAGAAGTTGCAAGGGGCTTCAGGGTTAACATTATGAACACTGAAAATATTGAGTATAATACATAGGCAGATACATAGGCTGACCCTTTTATATTATTCTGCAAAGGACCAGACAGTAGAAAATTTCCGTTTTGCAAGACGTATGGTCTCTGTTGCAGCTACTCAACCCTGCCACTGTAGTTTGAAAGTAATCACAAACAATACGTAAATGAATGATTGTGTTTCAATAAAATTTTATTTACAGAGTCAAACAGAGGACTGAATTTGGACCATAGGCAATAGTCTGCCAACCCCTTCCATAGAGGGTGATTTATTTAAAGAAATTCCTTATCTAATATTGCATTATGGTAAAGGCTTTAGAGCCGTATGTAGTCTTAGGTGTCATTCCTTTTGGAAGCTGTCCATCTGACATAAGCAAACTCTTGACATGAAAGATATTGCAGTGTTAAGTTGTCAGGTGTTGAAGCCAGTGAAAGGTGACTTGAGATGATCTTGTTCAAGTAGCTTAATCTCTTTAAGCCTTAATTTCCTCCACTGTAAAATGGGGGATAACGCCTGTTTCACAAGGCGGTAGTGCAGGGGTATGAGTTATTGTTTGTTGAGTGCTTATTTTACTTATATCAGCTGGTTTCCCTGGATTTTTGGCTCTTTGTCATAAATGTTAAGTGTGAAATTTTCCACTGAGAGTTTTTCTAGCTTCTGTTATTTGGATGCCATGTAAGTAGGGATTTGTGGTAAATCACTTAGATAAGAGACATCACCACTAGCTTCCAACTCCCCAAACCTCTTCATTCCACCTCGATTTTCCAGGTCAAGTAAAAAATTCTCATTTTAATGTGGAAGTTTCTTACAGCTCGTGATAACTTCTCAGAAAGAAAGCTTAATCAGCTTCAGTTCTTTGATACATTAGTATGGTAAACACTTAAAATCAAAGTCTTCATCTGGGACTCTTTGTGTGAACCGCTGTGTTGAGGTATGGAAATGTGAGATGAAACCACAGGATACAGGGTCTCATTTGTAAAAGCAAAACTGGCTTTTATCTTCTTTGCACTTGGGTCTATCTGGATGTAAAACACTAGACAAATGAATTTTCACATCCTCACGCCCCCTACAATGCTTGGAGATAAACAGTGAGCCTCACTCTGCCTAGGTCCCGGGTCACTGGGGTTGCTCCCACTCAGCTGGACAGGACTTGCCACATCTGTGCCTAACTCAACCCTACAGAGTGCTGAAGGCCCCAGGGAGAGTCAGTCCTAACAAATGAAGAAATCCCAACTCACCTTTCATCCTGGTTGAGGATACCTGTCCCGTTCAGCACTGGAAATAGGCGCACTCAGGGAGCCGACGGGTAATCTCCCTTAACTTGCTGGGCAAGTCGTGAGCTCAAAATAGAAGATGCAGTCACTTTTAGCCAGGATGCAATTCATAAAATGTCTCCATGGGAAATTCTATTTTTGTCCCCACGTTTCAGAGAGGTTAAGGATTATTCCAGGTTACTTGGTGCTCAAGATCATCCCTTCGAAGCCAGTGGACTGGACTGTCCCAAAGGATGGGTCAGTGGCTTCCTCTTGACTTCCACAGCACTTACAGATTGTACTGTCGTTGCCTGTTTCCTCGTCTCAGGGCTTAGCACAGTGCCTGGTGTGTAGCAGGGGTCCCATTAACTTTTGATGGATGCCTGTAAGAATAAATATCATCAATGATATTAGGTAAAGGTACTTATGCAAGAAAGAACTGACTGGCTGAGGCAGTATTTATAATAAAGAGGAAGCATTGCTGTGAGGAGACTCATTGGTAGACCCTGCACGTCATTTCAGTTGTATTCAGCAGTCCCTGACCCCTCGTATAGCATAACTCCCTTACAAAAAATAAAATAAATAGAATCAGCAAGATGGCAGAGAAATGATAAACATACGGACTTACAGGGAGAAGGGGAAGAAACTGCCTCAAACCCTTTTATCCTGTTCATTCCTCCTCAGTTCACTCCATTTCTCAAGTAGCTGCCCCCACTAAGGAAGTGAGTGAAGATGCTCACGTAACTCCCTTTTGCTGCACTTGTCTACAGGGGTGGGAAGTCTACCGGGCAGAGGTCACATCTACACTCTACAGACCTTTCAAAAATATTTACTTAGTAGGTGAGGGCCAATCCTTGTCCACAAACCTGAGCCACCAGAGAAAAGAACACAGTTTCTAGAAACTGACAAGCTTCTCCCTGTGCTCAGGTTAAACTCGCCACCCTGACTGATGCCAGAGCACAGTGAACAGGAGCTTCCTGGAAATCGGGCAGCACTGAGATGACCTTCAGCCAGTGTCGCCTTGGAGACCGTCGCAGTGTGTTGGAATCGGCTGACCTCGCCAAAGGGAAGGGCCAGGTCAGGGGGCCGCGGAAGAACCAACTCTGTGTGGTATGTGCATTTGGGCAAATGTGTTTACATACTGAGCCTCTTTTTTTGGTGCTTTCATTTTCCAGCCCTCTTCTAAACCGCAGCACGGTCACTCCTGTTCTCAGGAAAGGCTTGTCCGATGCCAAATGGGAGCGGTGGACGTGATAAAGACGGTGGGTGCTGGGCAGACTAACTCTCCATATCAGAGAGCTGGGCCTTGGAGAGGTCATCAGATGCCAACAATAGAACCTGGCTTGCTCTACTTTCATGCAGTGCCAAGACTCACGTTCTGGAGCCCTCGCCTTCCAAACCATGAAAAGAAGTCTGGATCTAGGGGCCAGGACAGTGTTCTTGGGTCTAAAATTCCACTTCCACTGCCCCTGCCTCACATGAGATCTTGGAATCCTCAGCCCAGCTGGCTGTTATATGGACTCCTAGGTGCTCATGCTTTACTCTTAAAGAACAGAGAACTTTCTATTTACTAGATGGTAAAGAATGCTTAAAGTCCTTAAACATGATTTTTACTGTAAGGGGAGCAAGCATTTGTCAGCACCCCACACCCCCACCCCCCACAGTCATTTCAGATATCATTCCTGAAAGGGACATTCTTTCATTCTTCTCTCCCTACAGGCATAAACATTCTGCATTTTAAACTGGAAACATACAATGTTATCTACTTCTGGTGTCTTATGTAACTTTTCAGGAATGCTGAAAGACTTTCCGGGCTCTGTGAGGTTGGGAATGGGGAAAAGCAGAAGGGGGTTGGCGTGGGGGAGGAGGAAAAAAAAATCCATTTTTTCCATACATCACTGCCTTGGCTGTTTGTGACAAGAAGTTACTGCAATTAAGATACAAGCCGGATGTGTGGGCTAAAAAATCTCAGCTGATATCACAAGCATTTATTGACAGTGAAAACTTGGAGGAAGAGATCTGGAAAACTGTTGTCTTTAGTGGTTTCCTATGCAAGAGAAAAAACCATATGGATTAATAGAAAAAAATTTGTTCCACCTTATCTAGGAGAAGAGAAAACTGTTTATTTTGCTGCGAAAGGAATGTTTCTGTCAAGTCTTACGTGTCAATCATCTAGGTTAGAGTACTTTACATTGTACTCTCCCTCACACAAGCACATTGTCTTGCTTTAAACAATCATTTTGGAGTTGCTAAATGACCTGACAGACAGCCTCAGCTACAAGAACAAGGGATAAACATTCAGAGGAGAGGAATATTCAGAAATCCTTGATTGCATGAACCACTGCAACCCAGCTAAACCTGAATTAGCATATCAGAAAAGGTAAATGCCCCTTCTAGACTTGATGAAGGAAAATGGATTTCATTTGAGAATATGCTACTTTCCAGCAAAACTTTATCAGGGAAAAGCCTAAAGAATGTTCTGGAATATACTTTGTAACTGCAGTGGTAAGTTAATGGGAATAATTAGTGAAAATCAGAACTCTCAAGAGACGAGTTTAGAAGCAATCCGTAAGATATAAAATGTATCTTAGATAAATGCTAAGCAGAGAGTAAAAAATCTGGAAATATTAACATCATGCACAGGGAAATACAATGACAGAGTAGAGAAAAGGCATGAAGCTTTCCAGAAAGTTACACTTCAAGATCTCCCATTAGAAAACTCAGTGGTACAGACTGTGAGACTTCATAATTGCATGCTCACCACAACTTTTTCATCTTCCTGAAGAAAGCACTTTGTAAATTACCACGTTTCAGTTATTTCTTGGATGAGCACATCAGCACGTTTTCTGCATCATCTACTATAGTGCGAATAAAAGTGTCAGGTTACTTATCACCAGTAAAATGAAAATTGAAGATGGCTCCTTGATGGGCACCTGTCAACAAGAAACATTGGCCTGCTCAGTTGTCGAATCAATATATATACAGGCTCGGCATTATACAAATGGGGTGATATCTCATTAGAGTTTTTGTCAAACATGAAACAGCCCAATTCTAGTCTGCATCAGCTCACATGCTATCTGGAAATCACTAAGGTGACTTGTTTGGGTTAAAACAAACCTGAAATTATAATAATAATTTAGGTTGCTTCTGGAAGACCTTCTAATAAAAGCTGAAGGCCAGAAAATTCAGATGAGTAGTCTCAGCTCGTGTTAATTCTAATGGCTAAGCAGGTCATGTTGAATTTACCAAAGTCATAGAAAAGGATAATGCCCTCCTAGAAGATGAACTGCATACCTACCTGAAACAAATGGTGAAGCTCCTTGTTCTCTGGAGAATTCCTTATAGGAAGGCACTCAGTAGTGGGTGCCCGGTCATACCCTGCTCTTCATGAAGGCTGGAATAGCTTACCCTCTAGCTTTGCTTTCTCTCTTGCCATCCACAAGTCGGGTAACCACGTAGAGTCTTCTGTCTGGGCCCAGCTGACAAAGCCGTTTGTGCAATAGATGCATATGAAGAAAATGACTTTCTTCCATGTAGATTCCCATGCGTTGTGGACCAATGAAAAGACCCAACAACTGGCACACTGGGAGGTAATTCAGTTGCATTGTTATGAGGACCTCTGTTTCCCTGGCAACAACAGCTCTGTAGACACAAACCCCTGAATTCCCTCTACTGTTAGGGAGAAGAGCGCATAAGTGACTATAGAGGGGCTTTTATCTGGATATGCTCACAAAATCGTCCTATAGTTTCCCTCGTACTGGGGGAGAAAGAGGAGATTTATAATATTTTCCAGATATGGGGCAAATAATCACACAGTTTAAAGGCTCTTATCTCAAGCGTGTTTGTTCTATTATTTCTAGAGTGTCTTTGAGAGGGTTCTTATGAAAGTTTCCAAAAGCAAATTAACCATTAAATGAGCCAACTCATTGGTGTGACTCATGGCACTAGTCGCTTTAAATGTGTGGATGCACATATACCTTTCCATGTGGACCATACTGGGGAAAATTGATGGGAGGGAAGATTCTGCAGCTGCCCAGTTTCTTACTTCCTTTCATCCACCTAATACAACTTTCAGGGAAGGAACAAGTGTCAATAAAACACCACTCCTTAATTCTTCCTGATCAACCCACTTCTTATTTGGCAAGAACCACTACTTGAAATTATACTGGTTCCATATGCTTTGCTTGCCTTCTCTAACCCCTAGTCTAGGGAAACTTATTATCTTGTTTTAATTTATTCCATTCAGAGTTCATTATACCCATGGTTACTTTTCTATAGCATCACAGGATCCCAAAATTGGAAGTGACCTTAAATACTGTCTTCTCCAATATTCTAACCTAACTCAAGTGTGAATGCCCTCTGTCATCCGTTATTCTGGGTAGAAATGGAATTGCAGCATGATGCCTCCAGCAGTAGGGAATCCACTCTCATTTTTATTTAATAGCAACTTTACTTTTTAGAGAGAATTCCTTGCATTGAAATTTGGTTCTCTAGAGTGACACAGAATAAGCGTTTTCTCTTTCAGAGAAAGATTTTAATTTAAAGGCAGATACAGTGATCATACTCCCTCTCTTCCCTTTATATTATACATTTTCTTGATTGTGGTTTCTGATAAAGGCTGGACGGGGTTAATTGCATGGGGACTTGGCATAAATATAGACTTGCCCCCATTTTTATAAACGATCGCTAGTGTTACCAGAGCAAATTCCGTCTCTCAGATTAAGACAATGGGACAAGCTAAATTACTTCATTTTCTAATATAAAGAGACAGACATCACCCCATCTTCCAAAAGTTGATGTGCTGCTTCTTGTGGTTTGGGAGGACAGACTAGCCCTGGTGTGAAGGCTGCTCAGTCCTTTCAGGAACTGGGCTGAGTAACCATAAAGAGCTGTAGACTCCTAAACTGCGATTCACCACCACAGTTGATGGTGTAGAATATCAGTAATGGTATCAGTTAAGTCTAAATGTAACAGCCACACCCATAACAAGAATTTATCTTTTCTATTTCCCGCAGTGGCAACTCGATCCCAGGTAAGCCTTGTGAAGAGGGGCAGGGAGATGGGCAGATACACAAGCTCCAGACAGAAGCCCACCGTGGCACTGAGGCACACTGGGAAGCTTCCATCATCCTCAGCAAGGCTGCAGGAAAGAAGAGTTTCCCACTGGACTTAAAGGCTGCTGCAGAAAAGAAAAATCAAAGGAGAAGTGGCTGAAATCTATAAAACCATGTTGCATGCGATTTTCCTTATTTATATGGTAGAATTTTTCCCCCTTGTCTAAGAAAATCTTTCTCAGTATCATTCACTAGGGAATGTATAGTTGGAGAGCCGCATTCTCGCTTCTCAGGAATTTATTCATACATCCAGCACCAATCTCACTTATCAAGAAGGGAAGATACAAATCTTGAAGACAAAAATGTCACCCTCCCTCCATCCCACCTAGGTCACAGAGAGTCATTTCCTCCTCCGTGCTGTGTGTTGACATCATTTTGGAAGTAATGATGGCGATCACCGTTGTATTTCTCCTCCACTGGCCTCTCAGCATCCTTTGAATAGAAACTCTGTGTTGATGCTTGGTAGCATCCCCAGGGGTTTCCCAACCTCCCTCTCACACAGACACAATTGCTGGCTTAGAGGAGTTTCCTTTCAAAGTTTCTCTAGAAAAAGTGGCGGTCGCTGCCATGGTCGTCCAGGGTGGTGAGAAAATGCACCCACCCAGCCCTGCAGCCCAGGATGGCCCTGAGAGATTCCAGCCTTTCTGGAAGGAAGGTGGTACAGAATGTCCTCGAGTATTTAAAGAGATGCTCGCTGATGTAAATGTACCACTGTAAACTGACCACTGTAAAACAAAGTATTTTCATGATTTTAATATATCACCAAAAATTTTGCTTTACTAACAAAAAATTAAATTATCATACATTTGGTGGTATTTTAATGTTTTTACTCATGATTGATTATATGCAATTTGATAAGCCTAAAAAAAGGAGGTTATGAACCAACATTTTGTTTTCTCTCTATAGGAAATAGGTCAGGAGGAAAAAAAAGTAAGATTGATATTTATATAACATGACACTGTTAATTGCAAATATTTTGTATTAAAAAATAGCTGGACTTCTAATATGTAGATACAATTATGAACTTAAAGGTGTAAAGTATAAAAATGAGCACACTCCCTATAGTTGACCAGAAAAACAGAAATCTCAGACAGATATCCTAGACAGAAATCAGAGGATTTCTACTCCATTTCTATGTAGTTCTGAGCCTAACTCCAAACAAAAACAATTGTAATCTCGGAAAGTCCCACCCTGAGAGACACAGGTTGAATTTCCCTCTGGAGAATTACCAAATCTGAAGGCACGTGAGGATTAGTGGTCACTTTAAAAATGAATATCGTTGGTTTGGTCTCCCCCACCTCCGCAGGCATCAGTCACGTCCACAGAATTCTGACAACGATTCCACGAAGCAGCCAAAACAGAAAATATATTGTCCGATAAAGCTTCCTGAAATGAACTCTGAGTGTGCAGGCTCTCAGCATCCTATAGGGAAGGTTAACCAAACATGCATTTTGATCTTTTCCGGAGCCACTGACTCAAGGAGAGAGGCCCCCAAAGTGAGGAACATACATACACGTGGACACACACGGAATGATGTACATTTCTATTCTTGTTCAAAATGGAAAACAGCACAAAAGAGGGGAACAATGCCTGGTAAAAGAATCGACATTTTGTTTTTGGAAATGTCTGTTTCTGATTATGTATTTATTTTTATTTACATTCAATATTATTTTCATCTCTGGTTACCATTTATGAGAAACAAGAGGTTTTTTTCATTCAAGCATTTGATATGCAGAATTTATTTTTACCAAAGGCAGAAGTAGGGAATCAAACAGGATGCGTTCATTTTAAGAAATCTTTATAATGATCTTGGACTGAGAGTTACTAGAGGATTTATTTTTGATGGTTTTAAGAACAGGCATGATCATCTGTATCGGTTTGGTTTCTAAGGACAGCAGACCTACCTACCAAAATCATGATTTTGAGAAAGAAACTAAAAAGAAGAAAACTTAAGCAAGCACTGTTGTGGTTATTTATTTCATAGTTACCATCTGTTCTATAATTTTCCAAGGATGACTGTGAATATCAAATTAGATAATATATGAAAAGCACCTTTGCAAATTAAAAGTGCTATAAAAATGACTATGCTATTATAAATAGAGACTTCCATGTAACCATCAATTTGACACTTTATAAAACCTAAGCTGACTACAATCAGAAATCTGAGTAGCAGTCCAATTCTATTTCCAGAATTATTTTGAGACAATATTTCCAAAACTATATTAAATGAAAATTTATTAAAGAAAAAAAATCATTCTATTAAGTTCTTTTCTCTCATCTTTATCCCACCGAAGAGATAGAACATCTCTTAAGATACACCTCTTCAAAAGTCCTTGCTGGCTACCTGCCAACATTGGATTAATACAGACAAAATTCTCTAAGAACGATATTATTATGTGTGAATTTCCAACCTGTTCTGCTCTCAGTTTGTAATAAATTCATTCAGAAATATTTTTATTTCATAGAATTGACTTCCTCATAAGTCTTCATGGAATCAGCATTAAATATTATCTCCTTTCGCTTAGGGGAAAGGAAATGAAGTATAGTCTGCCAGCAGATAGCTACACAATAAAAAGGCAGCTTTTAAAAAAACAAGACATTGGGAACTGGGGAAAAATATCGGTCTCTAGATGTCTTGAGAATGCAATGGCATACAATGAGAAAAAGTTTTTTTTTCCTGGGACATATTTTATATTTTAGAGCAGTTTTAGTTTTAAAGAAAGATTGAACAGCAAGTACAGAAAGTCCCCATATACCTCCTCAATTATTAACATACTGCATCATTATGGTGCATTGTTACAATAGATGAGCCAATATTAGCATATTATTATTAATTGAAGTCCACAGTTTACATTAGGATTCACTCTTTGTGTTTTGTTCTGTGGGTTTTGATGACTGTATGACAGGTGTCCACCATTACAGTATCACGCAGAACAGATTCACTTTCTAAACTTCCTCTGTGCTCTGCCTGTTCATTTCTCTCCCCCTCCCAACCCTGATCTTTTTACTGTCTCCATCATTTTGCCTTTTCCAGAATATCATATAGTTGGAATCATACTGCATTACCCTTTTCAGACTGGCTTCTTTCACTTAGCAATATGCATTTAAGAATCTTCCATGTCTTTTTGTTGCTCGATAGGTCATTTCTTTTTAATGCTGAATAACATTCCATTGCATAGGATGTACTACAGTTTGTTTATTCATTGACCTGCTGAAGGACGTCTTGGTTGCTTCTGATTTTTACAAATTATGAATAAAACTTCTATAAACATTTATGTGCAGGTTTTTATGTGGACATAAATTTTCAACTCATTTTCATAAATATGTAGGAGTGTGATTGTCGGATTGCATAGTACGACTGTATATTGCATTGTGATAACTGCCAAACTGTCTTCCAGAGTGGCTGTATGAGGGAAATATTTCGGAAGCAGCAAAAAGGCATATATTGCATGTTACTAATTCATTTGTCATTCATATATTACATGATATTGAAGATAAATTAGATGACATTCTACCCAAGTTTCTAAGGTTAAAAAAAATTAGATGATAAACAAGAGTCTGTGACCTGCTTTCTTTTTTTTTTTTTGGCTTACATTAAAGGAAGGCCTACTACTATTCATTTATGATGAAAAGAAAAATACACATTATTTTAATGTACTACCTAACCCTCAATATATCCAACCAATACCACAGCATGTATAGCCCTGGGACACTGCTTTGCACATAGTGAGCCAACAGTAAGTGATTTTATTTGCAAATATTATTCTCGCCTTTGTTTTTATCTTACCCATGTCCTTCCTGAGTCTCAAAGTTTTTCACCCTCAAATAAAAGCCCCCGAAAGAGCCCCTTGGCACTAGCATGGCCTGACACTGTCTCTGCCAAAGAGCTACGAGAAGCACAAGGACACACTCTACGTTCTTCCTCTACCGCTGGGCTGGATCCACGTCCTTGACCTGAGGTGACATTGTTCACAGCCGATTGCATTGTTGTTGATGGGAGGGTCAATCTCTTGGATTGTCACAGTAGTTACAGTCCCACTGCCTTCCCCAGTCACCCAGCGACCATATTATTCCCCTCATCAATAAATTTATGCGCATTTCCCGAACACAGACCTTCCTCTCTTCTTCCCCCTTCTTTCCATCTTGCCTTTTTTTCTTAACTGAGTGTAACTTCGCAGACTGATAGACATAAATAAGATGCTGCTCTGTTAAGAAGAGCCATGAATTTCAGAAAGAGAGATAAACACTTAACCATAAAGTACAGGACCATGTGTTAAGAGAGATGTGTGATCAAACTGCTCTCAGCCTGTAGAGAAGTTCTTGAAAGTTCTTCTAGGGTGTAACTGGGGAGTAGGGGGTGAGGTTTGAGCTGAGTCTTCAGGCGTGGGTAGGAGTCTGTTTAACATAGGAGGCTTGAAGGATGAGCTGCAGCGAGAGGACACCCTGCTGATTAACATGCTCCTGCAGATGAAGTTTAAAAAGTAGCCAGCTAGAAGAGGTTGGGACGTGGAGGAAACAAAGAAAGGATCAGAATGTTCTCCTAGGCCCTTCTCAGAGGAGTGGAGGCCGCTGGTACCCTGATGCCTTGGGGTGTGTGTTTGTCCATGTGTGAGGATCATTTACGCTCACTGCTGCCTGAGAAGGCAAATCCTGCTTTCTGTCCAGACAGAACCTCAGTATTCTGCACGGCTCAGAATTCAGAAATAAGGCGACCACTTGCTGGAAATCCAAACTAAAAACTAAATATCCTCCATTCTTCAGAGGGAAGAATGAATCAGGGCTTTATGTTCCTGGACCAAGCAACATCAACATCACTAGGGATGTTGCTAGAAATGCAAATTTCTGGCCCCATCTCACACCTTATGAATCAGAAACTCTGGAGGAAAGATATAGCCACCTGTGTTTAACAGGGAAGTCTGAGGCCTGCTAACGTCTCGGAGCCCCTGCTTGCCTTGGACAATTGTAGGAGGCAATGAGAAATAGTCAAGGCTTTGTTACTGTCAGTAATAATTCAGATTCTAACTAAAGAGGAAACACATATAACAGTAGGAATGGGGCAATTTCAGGACTTTAGCACAACTGGCACTGAGTAACATATTTAAAGTAATCTAATCTATTGCTCCAGTTTCTTGAGATAAAGCAAATCTTTTGGAACTATACAAGAGTATAAAAAGCATAATAAAGGGCACCGAACTGTAAAAATTTACAGTTCTTTATTTATCCATGTTGACAGTTCACTTGTAAATGTTTATAGCCCCTCATAGAGCAGATGAGAAAACACATGGACCCACGTGAAAGACATAACAGATACCAGGGCTTGAGAAATGTCAGTAGGGCTGGGGGGCTCATGGCAATAAAGCCAGAGAGAGGCGGCCGACGGCCAAGCTGAACTGATAAATATTTACAAGCAAATCGTTGAAGAATGAGAGTGGTTCTACTACAGTCAAAAGGCAACAGGTCATTTTTGAATAGTGGCATCTGAAACTGGAAACAAATTTGTTGCTGAAATACAAATTGGAGGAAATTGCTTTTGTGGGAAAACATTTCCTCTCCTCAGTGGGTTTCTCTTTTGTGTTCTGCCTGTTCTGATCGTGGAATTTCAGAGGCAACTGGGATCTCTTGATAGGGGACTGGCTTTCTGTTTTAAGCTCCCCACGGGGGCCTTAGGCAAGGTGCCTGTGCCCTGTGTCTGTTTTTTCTCATGGAAGATAAAATGATCTCAATGCTTAACTCTCTGTCAAATGTCATAAGATCTGCAGAGGATTTCTTCTAAGTGCAGATCATATATAAAAAAAAAAAGTGCCCGAGGAGCTCACTATGATCATCCCAACATTTTTCTTGTCCCTTTACAGTAATTTCCTAATTACGAAGATTTTCAAACGTGGCATTGTTGGGAAATTTTAAACACAGAAGGGAGTGTGTGTTTCTAAAGAATATGCATGACATGAAACAAAGACAGCTGTGATGTTCTCTAAACATAACAATCACCACACACTGGCATCAGGTACAAGGGTCTTTTTCTTTAAAAGATGCCTAATGAGTTCAGCTTTTCGGAACTTAGTTTTCAGAGAGCTTGGTGAAGCGTGATGTCACAGAATGAGGAGGAATAGAAGTGGGGAAGGTCCCCTGACACTGCTGGTTTCCCAAGTAAGATTCAGCTAGGAGCTTAGGGAAGAAGAGAGAATATAGAGCAGTGTTCCCAAAAATTAGTATGGGAGAAAACACTAATTATACATAAAAAATGCTAAATCAAACTTAATAAAAATTTAAAAATTCTACTCTTCAAAAGACACTATTTAGAAATTAAAAGCTTCGATCGGGAGAAACTCTTTGCAAAACACATGTCTGGTGAAAGATATCTAGCATCCTAGCTGTATAAAAAACTCTTATAACTCAACTCAAATGCCTAAAGATTTGAACAGATACCTCGCAAAAAAAGATATTTGAATGATCAATAAAAAACATGCAAAAAGTGTTCAAAATCAATAGTCATCAGAGAAATGCAAGTTAAAAGCATAATGAGTTATCATTAAATATCTACCAGGCAGGATGGTTAAAACTAAATTTAAAAGACTGACTGTAACAAGTGGTGATAAGGAGGAGGAACAACTTGCACTCTCAAATATTGTTGGTGAGAGTATAAAACAGCCAAACCACTTTGCAAGAAGAGCTGCCATTTTCTTATAAAACTAAATATACGCCTACTTATGACCCAGCGATTCCACTTATAATTGTTCACCCAAGGGAGATGAAAACCTGAGCTCACAAAGAGTCCTGTACAAAATATTCCCAGCAGCTTTATTTATAATAGTCTCAATTTGGAAGCACAGGTGTCTGTCAGTAGAATAATGAATAAACAAATGGTAGCATATTCATATAGTGAGATACTACCCAGCAATAAGATGGGACAAATTACTGATACATGCAGCAAGATGGATGGATCTCGAAAAACATGGCCAGGCGCAGTGGCTCATGCCTGTAATCCTAGCACTCTGGGAGGCCGAGGAGGGTGGATCGCTCAAGATCAGGAGTTTGAGACCAGCCTGAGCAAGAGTGAGACCATGTCTCTAACTAAAAATAGAAAGAAATTATCTGGACAACTAAAAATATATATATAGAATAAATTAGCCGGGCATGGTGGCGCATGCCTGTAGTCCCACCTACTCGGGAGGCTGAGGCAGGAAGATCGCTGGAGCCCAGGAGTTTGAGGTTGCAGTGAGCTAGGCTGACGCCACCGCACTCTAGCCCAGGCAACACAGTGAGACTCGGTCTCAAAAAAAAAAAAAAAAAAATGGTGTTGTATTTGCGTATGACCTAGGCACATCTTCCCATGTATTTTCAATCATCTCTAGATTCCTATATATCTAAAACAATTGGATGCTATGTAAATAGTTGTTATACTGTATTTTCTATTTGTATTTTAAAAGTTGTTACATGTTT
>CAUYSK010077469.1:0-41920 GCA_963575035.1 Avahi laniger | reverse complement strand
CTAAAAATATATAGAAAAAATTAGCCGGGCATGGTGGCACATGCCTGTAGTCCCAGCTACTCGGGAGGCTGAGGCAGGAGGATCGCTTGAGCCCAGGAGTGTGAGGTTGCTGTGAGCTAAGATGACTCTACGGCACTCTAGCCTGGGCAACACAGTGAGACTCTGTCTAAAAAAAAAAAAAAAAAAAAGTAAATTTTGGTTCTAAATAGCTGTTTTTAGCCTATTAACATATGGGCAACTCATGGATTGGTTTGAAGAAAAAAAATTAAATGACCAAATTCATTGACAAATTCAAACCAATTTAATCCCTAAGGAATCAAAATTATCTTTCAGAAACTATATTTGCACACTTGGTCTCACAAACTATCACACTCAGAGATTATAAATTTCATTGAATTTTTTAAAATCACACATACTGAGAAAGTTATGGCACCTTCAAGGAAAAACAATTTTTTTGTCAACTAATGAAGGCAATAGCAGACAACAAAAAATATGATTGGCACAACTGAGAGAAAATAGCATTAATTTATTGAATGAGCTTCCTAACAAATTAATTTTACTTTCTTCTCTCTAAAGCTAGAATGGGCTTAGTTCTGTTTTATTTTCTTATCTCTAATACTTATCAATATTAGGATATATCTGAGATTTTATGATCATGTTAACATAAGAGAGATTCATATCTGTGCCAAGAGGCCCAGCTTTAAAAAAAAATTCTGTAGCACCAGAAGAGAAATTTTGTTTATTTAGATATAATGCCATGTGAGTATCTGTATCTCCCCTCCATCTTTTTCAGGTTGGAAGTAATACAAATTTGTAAGGTTCAGGTACAGTTATTTTATAATTTCTCAAAAGTCATAAAATTGCCTAAATTTCCTAAGACAACCTAAGATTCACCTTTTCCTTTCTTCCCTTGTCTCAATCCTTTTAAAATTATTTGCACTCATTGGTTCTCCACCATTCTCTAATATATAAAGTGTTATGATGCAGCATGTAAGTCTGCAACCAGAATCACAACCTTGGGAAGCAAGTTGATTTCACTTAGTAAAGAAAGAAATATGAAGTCAGGGAGATTTAAACATTTATATCCTCTCAAAATATAACTCCAAATAGTTTATTGCAATATTTTAATCATTTTAATATACAATTCACAGTGCACAATATATTACACATGTGCTCTTTTACACAAGAGCAATTTGGTACTAAATGATGTGGACAATTAAGTTTCCATTTATTCATCCTGTTAATTAATAATCACCAATACTTTACTAACAGCAACAGGAAAAACAAAATAGAATGTGTCTGTCTATACGTAAACCATAAAACGGTGGAATAATTCCCAATTATTCTTCACCTGTAGCTCTGTCATTGAATGAAGTATTTCCTTATCTTCTAGGTAAAGACTCAAAAATTTAAAGCACACAAAAAAGTATTCCACTTTCAAGAATAGAGATTTACGGCATAATAGTGGCCAGCATAAGCCATAAGAATATTGACTCTTTGAAAGCTCATTTCTAAACTCTCTTCTTACAAGCTTGTTTTTAATAATTCAGGGCTAAATATATTTGCAATCTCATTTTCATTTCACTTTGAAATATACAAATGTCTCTCCTTTTAGTCTGATGAACTTAAATTATTATTATAGGTTGGTGTTCCTTTGCATGCTTTTTTCCTAGTTGCCATCATCTTCTGTCCTTTGAAGCACTACTTCTCTGCATGGGGGCTGTATACATTTGGCACTCTGTTAATAGTTACTGGCTAGAATAGTTTTGAACATATTCATGCAAGATTTTTGCTTTTGGTCATCTCTGTGAAAGTTGAGTCTAATTGGTAAGTGAGACAATAACAACATATGTTGCATGTTCACAGGTCTCTTCATGACTTTTATAGATTTTGAGAAAAAATTTGCAAGAGTGGCCAAAATGAATTTTTCAGAAATATTTAAAACATTTTCAATAGCTATGCCTTGTAAAATAGCATGGAATTGACATTTCCGTAATTCGACATAAGATTCATAGTGACAATTTTTAAAATGAACTATTATCATTATTACTTTGGTTAATGCGCAGATGTGTATGCAGTATAAAACACTATTCTATTAGATTTGCTTGTCTAATAAACATGGAAACTTAGATTTTTATTGTAGTTGCCAGTTTGTCATAAGGAAGATTCATGTATATGAATCTTTAGCAATATGTTATTATTTATTTTTCCCTCTAAAGTTAATAGTGAATAAAAATCCAATTTTTTGAATTAAAGGGGGAAAATCACATCATGTTTAGAAAATATTCCTTTTTTTCCTTTAGAGACAGGGTCTGGCTATGTTGCTCAGGCTGGACTTGAACTCCTGGGCTTGAGGGATCCTCTCACCTCTGCCTCCTGAGTAGCTGAGACTATAACTGTGCCCAGCTCTTAGAAAACGTCTAATGGACTCAGTTATCTATGTTAAAGATTATATAAATAAAACCATGGGACAATAAATCTTGAAAAGATTACTTACTTTCAATTCATTATAAAGAATTTGTATGATATTGCAATAGGAATCTATAAAAATGCAAAAGTCAATAGATTATATAACAATTTGTTTTACTGAAATTATTCTAAAAATATTTCCATTTACTGTCCCTTGAGCTTTTGTTTCTATTGCTTGTCATTATCCAACTAAGCATTTTCAAATATACATAATCGACATTTTTTGAAATGTAAATATATAAACAAAGTTAGCCATAGTATGAGAATTCTGCTATCTTCATACCTATGACAAGAATGATTTTTGGTCGAGGTCTAGTAGGATCAAAAACCTCATACTCCTCGATTAACTCTGCAGTCTCAGAAAGATCCGTGTCACTTTCTATGGAGAATTGATGGATTGGAGGGAGCCGATCATACCGCCGATATGGAAAGTTTGAATTTTCAGGCATTACTGCAAAAGAGTAAGATAACTTTGAAAAGGAAAAAAAGCATTATAAAACACTTTTCACACTTAACCAATTAGTAAAAGAAATTTAAAAACTAAACAGGTTTGATTTTTTTTTAACTGAAATAAGACTCCCTAAGTAGTCAGCCAACTTTTTCTTGAAGGGCCAGAGTCAATATTTTGGCCTTTGAGAGCCGTGCAGTTTCATACTCAACTCAGCCATGGTAGCATGAAAGCAGCCATAGTCAAAACATAAACAAATGAGTGTGCCTGTGTTCCAATAAAACCTCATTTATAAAAACAGGCAGTGAGATGCACTTGGCTGATGGGACTTTGCCACTCCCTGCTCCAGAAGGACCTTCAGATACTGCCTAGCCTTGTTTGGCAGGTTGTACACATCTTGGCCTCTACAAATGGTGCTACCTGGAGTTGTGTAGTACATAACCTTCACAACCCTGTGCAGCTGCTCACACAACCAATGCTTATGCATCATGCATTTCATTCACTCAACAAATACAGATACACACTTACTATGACCTAGGAACTCAGTGGAATGGCTTGGTGGCATAATGAACAAAAAACCAGGGTATTGTCACAAGTCAGGTATAAGGGTGCAAACAATTTCTGTAACTGGAATATCTTTCAACATCATTTAATTTTACTTGCCCAATACATTTATTATCCTTAATCTACTTGATTTAAAAATGTAGATATGAAGATTTAAGTGTATATCTACAATGGTAACAAATATTTGCCATTGTCATTTATAAATATTTATAAATATAAGACATGTTAGTGGGTTGAGGGTGATTCAGTAGAAGAATGAGATGTAGTCCTGTCCCTTCAGTGTCTACCAACTAGAACTTATATGTTTACATCTGATAACTGTATGTACAACAGGCAAGATAAGTGCTAAAATAAATATCTTCCATGGTAAACACCACAGTAACTCAATGAATGGGTACATCCATTTAGGCTAGAGTGGTAAGAAAGTACTTGCTAAAGAAGCAGGACCTGAACTTTGAAAGACAAGCACAGGTGATGAAATGTAGAAAGTATATACCAGTTGGTGGGAATAGCACAAAGACTCAAAATCAGAAAGACAAATGACATATTTAAAAGGACCAGAGGACGGGGCTGGCAAGTCTAAATCAAGCAGATGGTCTCAACTCATTGTTGATATACAGTTTGTGGCTCCCTTTTCCTCACTGCAGGTATCAGAGTTCCAGGAGACACAGAGAAACCCCAACTACCCAAACGGCACCTGCACAGAGGAGACAGAAGGCCACCTGGACTTCCAAGAGGGATTCTGCTAAGGGGACTACTGTGTCTTAGCATGGCTTAAGGTTCATATCCCCTCCCAGAGGTATGATCAGTAAGAACTTCCCAATCTCTGTTGATACAATAATTGAGGCCACTGACCACTGACTCAGTGGACTCAGTTTTGTGAAAAGAGTAGAATAGTCTGCAGATGACAGTGGACATTCTTTGGAAAAAGCTGGGAAGGGATACATCAGAAAAGGTACCAACAACAGTGTCCTGCTCTGCCTGGAAATTTAATCACTTCATCCAACACAAGGCAAAACTTGAAGCATTCTCCTTGATTACTTTCTTCCCTCTCTCTTCACATCCACTCCCATAGACTTTATTTGCACAACAAATGAATTCCAAATGCACATACTTTCTAATACCGCAACTCTGTCCTAACCACCATCGTCTTTTACCTGGGCTACTGTTATAGACTACTGATCTGCCTGCTTCCACTCTGTCTCCACAATCTACCGTCTGAAATGCTCTTCTTTGTTGGTCCCATGGTTGACTGCCTGTCATTCACATTTCAGTTTAAATGTCGCCTCCGCCTCCGGTAAAATGACTTTACTGACTTTCTAATCTAGTATAGCTACCCAGTGAATCTCAAGGACATCACTCCAATGCTCTGCATGGCACCTACCACTTCACCTCTGAAAGTTTTCTCATTCTCTCATTCATTCATTCATTCATTCATTCATTTTCTTCTCCTATTAGATTGTATGTTCCATGAGAGCAGGGATATTATCTATCTTCTACCACTCTGTAACCCTGGGATCCAGAACTATTCTTGGCACAGTGTCCAATAACTATTTCTTGTACTAATAAGAAAGACAACACTTTGTTGAGATAAACAGTTTCCCATAGAGAAAACCCAGAAGATAAAATGGGTAGGTATAGCATGGCCACAGTGTGGAAGGTCTTGAACACCAGAGTAAGAAGTTTAGCATTAACCTGGTGGAAAGCCAGTGGAGGTTTGGGGGGTGGTACAAAGAGAAGTGACGTGATGAAATATATTTTCTAGGAAAATTAATCTGGTGGTAGTTAGAATGGATTGGAGTAGCGGAAGACTAAGAGCAGAGAGAGTAGCAGCTAGGTGGCGAGGAATGAGGACTTAGGCTAGAGTGGTAGTTGGGGAAATGAAAATGAATGGCTAGATGTAAAGTTTATGATTAAAGTTGGAATATGGGAAATGAAAGGCGGTGACAATTCAAAAACAATGTCCATGTTTCAAGTCTAAAAGGATAAGGAACACATTGCATTTCACGTGTTTTTCCGCAATTTCTTTTCTGCTCCAGAAATCCTGGGCTTCTCTCATTCCTGACCACATCACCACCTCTTTCTGCACCTCAGGAACTTCTGTTGTCTGTTCCCTGGTACACTCTCAATCACCTCCACCCTTCTCTAGCTAAGACGGCCTCACCTTTGTGTCTCCAAGTATTAGCATATCACTTCACCCAGGAAGCCTACCTTGAACCCCAGCCTAGGCTGGAGCCAGCCCCTTGTTAGTATGGTTAGTTCCTATTGTACCCAATGTGCTCCTAATTATATTTTTTAATGTCTGACTTCATTGCCAGCCTGTAAGCTCCCTGAGAAAAGGTGGCATGTCTGTTCTTTCTCAGTAACTGCATTTTTAGTTCTAGCACATAGCACTATTCAATAAGTGGTTATTTTATTGCTCAACTGACTCATTGACTGACTTCATGGAAACAGGAAAAGGAGAAGAAAGGGCTGGTTTTGAAGCAAACATAATGTGTTTAGTTTTGGACATGTGGAGTACAAAATAACAATGAGCTATTCCAAAAGAGAAGCTTATGGATGTTTGGAGTTATGGCACTAGAACTTTCATTCACGGATAATTTATTGAATTATATGCATATGGTAGGAAGAAAAAGATGCTCATCTCATATCTAATGCTTTAAAGACTGTCAGCCAATAATTTATTCTTGCTTTATCACATTTTAACTTTGGAAAGTAATTTGATTAGATGATGATTATTTCACTAATTTTTCATTATAATAAAATATTAGCACAGTTATGTTAATATTTTTTCAAAAAATGCATAGATCATTTTATTTCTAGAAATAATCACTATGCTTTAAGTTACTGGGTAGTTAGCAATTTTGTTGAAATTAATAAACTATTTCACACGTGACAGCTAAAACCTACAAAGCACAAATGAGTAAAGTATTTCTCATAAATAGAATTTTATTATTATAGGACAAATCAGTTTAGAAACCATATTCCATCTTTTAGCATACCTTTCAGATACCAGACAATGGGACACAACATTCTTGTCACTATAGTACATGGACATTAAAAGACCTCTGGGTGGGAATTCTGGTAAAGTATTAGTAGGTATGGAGAACCTAAAATTAACAAGCAATTTTATTTATTTATTTAATTAATCAATTTATTTTTGAGACAGAGTCTTGCTTTGTTGCCCAGGCTAGAGTGAGTGTTGTGGCATCAGCCTAGCTCACAGCAACCTCAAACTCCTGGGCTCAAGCAATCCTTCTGCCTCAGCCTCCTGAGCAGCTGGGACTACAGGCATGCACCACCATGCCCGGCTAATTTTTTCTATATATTTTTAGTTGTCCAGCTAATTTCTTTCTATTTTTAGTAGAGATGGGGTTTCGCTCTTGCTCAGGCTGGTCTCAAACTCCTGAGCTCAAGCAATCTTCCTGTCTCGGCCTCCCAGAGTGCTAGGATTATAGGCGTGAGCCACCGCGCCCGGCCAACAATTTTATTTTAATGAAAGTTAAACCTACATTTTCCATTCTTGTTTTAGGTTCTCCTGCTAGATCCAGAGTTCCCAATTCGTCATTTGTGGACCCAGTATAGCCCTATAGATGTGTCTTATTCAGCTGGATACTTCTTCAAAATTTATACTTGACTGCCTTTAGATGATGACTGTTCCCTCTAGTTTGGCCACAGTCCTCTCACCATTCTCTATTAATACTAGACCTGACTAGCTTCTATGTGTAATCAAGCCAAGTAACAGTATCAAATAGAAGCATCCAGATTTCATTTTGTTGCAGTCACTTCTATACCAAGTCTGAGATCAGCTTTCAACTAACTGAATGTTATAATCTTTCAGGTTTAATTTAAAAAGTATAAAAATCTTAGAGTAAATCCAGTGATATCTGAGGTTTGTTAGTGCTTTAAGGTTTAGAAAGCAGTCCCCCATATTTCTCTCTCTTGATCTAACAAGAGTATGGGGTATCTATTTAACACTGAGCTAGATTCTAACAGTATGACAACACCTGGGAAGTAAGTTAGCCATTTGGGGAATGTGTATGAATTACTCAAGCCCACTAAAATATCGTTTTGTTCACCAAAGCAGTACTAAGGGGTATGCTTTAGCAGCAACTGGCTTAAGGTACTCTGGTGACTCACAAGAGTACCTGCAGCCCACAGAGGTGCCAAGTCTAAGCTGTGTCTACACAGTTTGAAGTGGAGCCCTACATTCCAATTCAGTGCACTCGCTACTCTGCGTATCCTATGCTGTGCTTGGTGAACCAGAAACCTCACTGATTTACAAACAGTAAACTCTATAGCTTGGGACTCTGCTCTGTTATCAACCAGAAACTGTGTCTATGAGTAGACTACATGGGAAGAATAAAATATCTTTAGTATTAGAATAGTTCTAAGGGTCAAATCAAAATATTGGGTGCAAATTCAATTTAGTGAGCACAGGAAGATACAACTTTAATCTTAGGACTTACCAAGAATGTAAACACATGGCTTATTTTGTATTGAGAACTGTTTACCATCTATCTATGTGAGATGCATAGGGGTAAGAGATCTCGTAGAATAATGAGATTAACTGTTCTCTAAAACATGGAATGCTAATCTTATTACCTTATGGTCGTACCAAGTATTTCTAATTATTTCTCTTTTTAGGTCTGTTTGAACATTTGAAAGTTTCTGAAATTAGTTTTAAGCAGCAATTTCAGACATCTTGGTTGCTGCTCAGTAGCACTGGGAAATTTGGTTGGTGGGGGATGTTACATCAGCAAAACATTTGAGTGCTCAAATCTAAATCATCTAGTATTGACTCCTGCATGAAAAGGGACTCTTCTCTTTGGAGATATTTCTGGGGAAATATTATTTCTGTCTAACCTCTTTTGCTTGTGTTTCTTGAAAATTAGCCCACTATGACTTTTACCCATACTGTATTCCAATAAAATCTAAGTAGATCATGACTGAAAAAGGTTAAACAAACTAAGATTTGTTTCCTGTTTATATTCATTACAAGTAGAATTGTTGCCACTTCAAATTCTGTCTGTACAGCATAACTTTATGTGGTATAGTTTTGGAGAATGGTTTAAGTTTTGAAAATATAGTGATCTTGTCCATGGGATCACGGTATTTTACAAAAGAATTTTAGAAATTCTTAGAAAAGAATTAACTTAGTTCCTCCTGATTGGAACTGCTTCCATTTTGCACATGCTATTACACTTCTCAACTTCTTCTAGAGCCTCAAAGGCTGGTTGGCTGATGTTGAACCTCTAATTTTGATAAGCACATATTTCAAAAAGAGATCAGAACACCACAGATCTTCTCTAATGAACTCCAATTTTAGTTCTAAACAACTCCTAAAATTTAAACACGTTTACTTCTTCTCATTCTTTTATAGCATCCAAATGCCTAATCTAAACACTGCACTCGGTAACTGGTTAATACATTTTTATTCAATTAACTAGTATAAACTTTACATGGATTTATGCAGAGGCATTAATATGAACTCTGAACTTGATAACATGTTAATAAGCCAAATCTCTTTCCAGCTAATGTAAAATGCTGAATTGTTATGTAATAATTACCAATTTTACCTGTTTTCTACTCATTTGGAAAGGTCTTATCTGCAATTTTAAGAAAAATTCATGGTTTGCTAATGTCGTTGCCAAATGATGAAGTAATGTAAAATTTCATTAACCTGTTAGTGAACTGCTGGACAATGGTATGTAATTTTGTTTGTCTTATCATGGAAGTGATTAGAATTAGTAGCATAGAGGGATTAATCATGTTCCAGGGATTTATATTCTTCCAGGCATTTGTAAATTCAATAAATTAAATCACTGCCTAAAGTCTATGTATGTTTTAAAGAGAATTGTTATAACTATAAAACTGTCTATTATTCTACATATACATTACCATTTCTTAGAAAGGATCTCCGTGGCTGTCCTCCGTTTAGAGGAGGTAAGGTCTTCTTCTCCTGGCTGACAAATGTATCCCATTTCACCTTGTCACAGCCACCTAGTTCCTTTACTTTCTGTAAACAACTTTCCAAGTACTCTATTGGGTCTTCCGGCTTAGAACACATCAGTCCATTCAAAAGGCTCTGAAATATAACAAAATGATACAAATACATTTTAAAACCACCTTTGTTAAAATAGTGTTATGTCCCATATTTGAATTCTGAGTTGTTTTTGTCCTTTGCATTTGTCTTTTAATAAACAATTAGAGTTGAAATTATGATTTGAATAAGATAATCCCTTAAGTCTTGACGAATTAGTTTTCAGCTCTGCATTCTCTGCCTTGTAAGCAATTCAGATTAGTTTAAAACAGAAAATCCTTATCACAGTGAGATAAAGTACAGCATGTGAAAAATGCCCTGTCATTATTTATCTTACTCCTACCCATTCTTAAAGTCTCCAAGCCTCAGTTTCTTCTATAAAATGGGGGCAATAATAAATATCTCATAGGGTTTTTTAAGAATTAAAAAATTAGTATTTGTACAGTGCATATTAAGTGCCTACCATATACTAAGGATGCAATAAATGTTGGTGGTTTTAGTTATTATTATCAGAAAGTCTCCCTTGAATCCCTAGGTTGGCCTTGGACTCCCTCTTCTGTGTTTCTGTGTTCCCATGGTACCAGCATAGAACATCACACTTGTCATTTATTCTGAAACCCTTGGTTTATGTTGGTCTCCTTTTGTAAACTATCAACTCTTCAAAACACAGAGCATATCTCATTTATTTTTCAATCCCCAGCAACTGACACTTTCCCTGGCATATGGTAGGTGCATATTAAACCGTTTTCTGATAAGGAAAAAAAATCCCTTGAAACTCAAGTCTGAGACAGACTCAAAAAAATTGAAGTCTGAAACTAAAAAATTGCTATTTGATACACAGTAAGTCATACAATATCCACTGAGGTGCCAGAGGCGGCAAAAAGCACGATTCTGCTATTACTTTTTCTGTTCACGGTGTCCAGTGTGTCACATGTACTAGTTTCTAAAAATGCTACAAGTTTGGAAATGTTGACTCCTGGGAACTGGCCTGATGTGCCAACTATTTTCCTTTACAGTATTTCATGGGAAAAGCATAAAGGATTATTATCACCAATATACATTATTAACCTACAAAACACCCTTTGAAAGGCTGGTATCTTTCCTAAATACAGTATTTTGTATTCAAATTATTCTTGTGTAATTTGCCCAGAATGGTAGGCAATTCTTACTAGGTACATTGGTTTTCTGAAATCCTAAATAGCATGGGTAACTCCATCAGATAAGTCCAATTGCAGAGGGAGGCTAACTCAGCCACTCAGTCCAGTTTGTGTGTCAAAATCTGTGCTATGTACACACACACTAGTTTAGTTTCTCACATTCCTCCTATACACTGAGCCATTGTTAGCTTTATTGATACATAAAGACCTCTGTGTCATATCCGCATTAGCCTACCCAACATACTCTCAGTCCTGTGTGGCATTATTATCCCATTTTGCTCATTAGGAAATCATGGCTCAAAGATGTTAGTAACTTGCTCAACATTACTCAGCTAGAAACTACTAGGACCAGGATTCTAACCCAATGTTTCTGATTCCAAAACCTATATATTCCTCTTTGTATATCTTGCAAAAATATGATAAAAGGTAAAAGAAAATACTAGATTCTCTGTGCCCCATGCATGCTCCAACTACAATACGAATTACTCAAGCTTAGGTCTTTTACTTTTTTTTATCCCTACTCTTGCCTAAAATGGGTGAAACAATGAATCTTTTCTGACTGGAAAATATACATTTCCAGCCTCCCTAAACAAAACTGATTACCCAAAGGGCACTGATTTTAAAAGTGGACAACGAGTTCTACTCCTTCTTTGAAAATTTAAATACTTTCTTCTAAAAGCCAGCCACTATCAGGGATTGAAGACAACCAGAAGACATTATTACTCAGTCTCTGAGTTAAACCTTTGAGAATTTGAATAATTTGACTCTCCACGATATGAAATTAATTGCCAAATCTCTGCTCTAAGGTACAAAATCAGTATAAACACAAGGTTAGCTAGAATTAAAAACGCATGACAAAATTAGGAGAAAGATTTTTTTTTTAAAAAAAGAAAATTTAATCTAAAAATAGAAACACATTTCAAACATAAACCTAGCAGAGATTGCTCATATTCCATTTAGCCTACAGGATCGCTCAAATCAGAAAGAAATTTGAAAAGGTCATTTAGCTAAATCTACTTGTTTGACAATATGTAGATTCAGTAATCAGTCAATTGGTCTATAACGGTGCCTAATAACCACAGCTGGGGCCAATTCAATGTTTTGGAGTTTGATAGATACCTAATTGCTAAACTTCGTATACCTAGAATATTGTGATTTTGATGGAGAAAATCCACTTTAGAAACCTATTTAGTTTTACGCTCATCACATGGAGAACTGCCAGGTTTTGCTTCCCTCTTGTACAGCGTACAGATTCATCTTAGTGGAAGACAGAGCCTCTGAAGGTCACCAGCAGTCTTCTGCCATCTTCCCAACATTCAGGATCAAATCTAAGTACACCGTATTACTGTATTTCACCAAAGCAAGTTGACTTCTTTTTCTGGGTGTGCATTATTTCAAAAGTTTCCCTTTCAAATGCAGAAAAGTCAACAAAAAGCATAAAACCTGAACAAAACACCTGCTATCACTTATTTGCACAGTGCAGATTTTCATGAACAAACTATCAGAATTCTTTGTGGCTAACTTCTACCAAGGAGGAAAAACAGTACCCATATTTATTTAAAAAAAAAAAAGTCTCACTAATTAGTAGTATTTTACAACCAGGTGGCCCTCTTACAGATGTTTTAAATTATTCTTTTAGAAGTGTAGAAATGAAATTGATCTCAGTAGTAATATTTGTGAGAAAAACCTTCAGCTCTTAATCCCCATGTTTACTTTTTGAAAATTAAAAAGCAAAAAGTCTCAAGATTCCCACACACTTCCAAGACCTGTCCTTATGCAACAGCACCTGCTTATTTTCACGCAGGAGTAACACATTTGCTAGATTTGGGCTTCACACACCACACTTGAGCTCAGTGGGTGGTTTACCTGGAAATCTTGGCTTCAGATGACCTGAAAACAGCGGCATACAGAAGTGAGAAAAAAATGAAGATCTGTAATTATGGCGGCCCAAATGTTTGAGGAAATTTGGGCAAATTATTTTTCCAAGTTGTGTTTTTAAATTCCTTTTAACAGAACAAATCTCCCAAACAGGAAAAAGAACTCACGACCTTTCGTTTACTCTATCAGGCTATCATTTTCCAGAAATGGGGGGCCACTTTTGCAGTGAATGGATTTCCCTTTTCAGTGCTCACCCTATGAAGCTTAGCTTGCTTTCATGTTTTTTTTTTTTTTAATAAACCTAGACAAAAGCACTTACGATTCAGGAATGTTTTAAATTTAAATATCAAGAGAAGGAAAGGAAACAAAAAGACCTGAGACAGAGGCTGTGGCTTGAACTAACCAAGGTTTTTTTTTTTTTTTTTTAGTTCATCCCTCAAGCCTCCTCTCTCACATTCTTACAGTGTCCCGTTCTCCCCCGTCCCTAATGCAGATGATGCTGTGATGTGGTCTGAAGACAGAGCAACAGGAGTTACGCCTGCCTCGCCGCACCCTCCCCAGCCCGCTATTTCTAGGTGGGTTGGAGAGCGCAGGCGAAAGCTGCAGCCCGAGAGGCGAGGGAGAACCATCCTTCCTAAGGCGACAGAAAAACGTGCTCAGGAGTTCATTCACCGAAAGCGCAGAGCAGCACAGGGTGCCTGTCACCGGGGAGGTAGCGCTGCACTTGATGGGTTGGATTTGTTTTTCTCATTTTCATCCTTCTCTTCCAAGCTGTCCCTGGGGAGGGCTGCTTTCGCCCACATGTCCCCTTCTCCGCAGGGGTCTCGACCCTCGCGCGTAGAGGGGCTAGGGCCCTGGACCCCTCAGTCTGCTCGAGGCTGGGCGACTGCACCCACCTGGCTTGGCCCTCGTCCCCAGAGAGCGAGGCCCGGCCAATATCTGAAGCCCACCTGCGCGTCCACATCCGAGGGGTGAGCTGGGGCATCCTGCTTCCAGAACCCAGCTCGAAGGCTGAAACTTGATCTGTGACATTCGGGCTTCTAAGACCAGCCATCTGACGGGGACGCTGGCAACCCGCGGGAAAGGCTACTACCCTCAGGCGAGCGGGGCTTCTGCAAACCCCTTCACTCCCATGCCCCGCGTGGGGAAGGTGGGACGGGGCGCGGCTGCCTCACCCCGAGCCCTGCAGATGCCGTGCCCGGATCCTCCCGCCCGTCTGCCGGCCCTGGCCCCTACCTCGAAAAGCTGAGGGATTTCCCTCCGGGCCAGATACTCCTTGGCATCGTTGGTGTTCATGGCTGTGTCGCGCGCGCCTTGGGGCACAGGCAGGGAGGCGCCCGGGCTGCGGAGCTGGGGCTGGCGGGGTCCGCGCCGAGCACGGGTGCAGCCCTCGCTCTCACGCCAACACCCGCAGTCGCGGCTCTCTCCGCCCAGGCCGGGCCCCCGTCCGCCTCTGCCCGCGGCTGTGGTCTCCGAGCTCCCGCGGCCCCCGCCTCGGTGCCGGTGCCAGTGCCCGAGCTGCGGGCTGTGAGCAGCCGCGCCAAGGCTTCCCGGGCTCCAGGCGGCGCGGCCGCCAGGGGAGGGGCGGAGGGAGCGGAGGAGGGAGGACGGCGCGGCGGACGCCAGGCAGCAACCCGCCCGCCTCTCTGGCTCTGCGCTCCGCGCCTGCCGGAGCCGGGTCCGCAGCGGCGGCCAGTCACGCTGCGCGGGCGGGCGCGGGGTGCGGGGGTGGGGACGGGAGCGCGCTGGGGGTCGCAGGCAAATCCCCCGGTGCCGCATCGCCGCCAGAGCGCGCCGCCCCCGGGACGCGGCGACCCGAGACCGGGTGGCTAAGGGAGCGGGGTCAGGGTCTCAAGGAACCTGTGACTTTTTCGCTTCTACGGACCGTGCATACACACACACAGTTACCTCCCGGTCCCCGAGGAGCTCCCAGGAAGAAACCTATCAGTCACAGAATTTATCATTTTTTTCTAAGGTTACTGATCCTTCATGATCGGGAGCTAGGGGAAGGGGAAAAGGGATTCATGGTGCGGAATCTACCCTCTTAAGGTAATTTTAAACTCCTGATCTTTATCCTTCAGGAAAGTTTTGCTAGCTGGTTTCGGATTTTTCTCCCTGCCGGTGTTACAAATCTTTACCTATTTTAGTATAAGACTTTAGTGTGAGCCTGAAGTCTTCATCAACAGAAGGACTAATAAGTAATCAACTAGTTAATTACCTCCTTCGAGAGGAATGAGAAGGGCGGGGTAGAGAGCTGGAGACTGCTCAAACTGAAAACGTGCTTAGCAGGTGGGCATCATTGGTTAGATCTGAGGAGTGCGCACTCAGTGGGCTGTGGGCCCTTGGCTCACCCTCGGGGGAGGATGGGAGAGGATGGGTGGGTGTGCGCAGGCATAATGCGTAATGGATCGACTTCCTGTGGCCGATCATTGTCAAGGTGTACCCATCTTCCTCCTGGCTCCCAGGATGACTCATTTCCCCCATTAAGATGGCTTTTCATTGTCTGTTTGAGAGATGGTCCATGCCCCCTGAGAACATGATCTCTAACTTCGTGCAAAGCCTGACACGGTGGGAGGGTGTGTGAGAGAAAAGGACACGCCAGTGGGCACTGGAGTCTGGGGTCTGGCTGGAGAGAGAAGCAACGCTGCCAATGCTTTAAAAAACAAAAACCAAAAAAAACCCCTGTGTCTGAATATCCATTACAAGTTCATCTTCGCGGATCTTTTCTCGGTTCTATTTCTGGTCATACAAGCAACTGCTACTCAGGCCTTAACTATACAGCTGCAGCTTTGTTTTACCCCGGGGGAAGGAACTCAAGAATTAATTAGTTGAGTTTTGTAACGTAAATGAAGTGTTGTGGACACTTGTGAAACCACATGTCATATGGTAGCCTTAAATGAGGCAGGTATTTCAGTTCTAGGGAAATTGGTTTCTGCCCTTAGAATATGCCGCATCATTACAGTCCCAGCTTCCAACATTTCTTTACCTTACTTAAGATCAGCTATGGCATGAACACATGGATGTGCCTGGAAAAAAAAAAAGACAAAAAAAAAAAAAAAAGATCAGCTAGGGCAGTAGTGAAAGCAGTGTCTTTTCCCTATGCAGTGATGCTTGGCAAGTCCATGGCCCGAACGCTTACTCTGAGCAGGCACAGTGGTGGTGAAGCATGTGGGACTGAAGAGGCCACTTTCTGCAGGGCTTTTCAAGGTCATCCTTCATAGAAAAGAATCTGGCAGAGCACAGCTTACATCTCTCCCCTCCGGGTCCCAGTCTTTGAATGAATACATGATTCTAAGTGTACTTTAGTTTAGCCGAGCAAGTGACGGCAACTTGCTCGCAAAAAGAGATTGGATCAGAAAAACTGCATTGCACTAAAAATTGGCGATAGCCTGAAAAATGTAGCAAAATGGAGATATGGTAAGTTTTCAAGTAGCCTTACACACTGACAATGAGTGCTTTTTGGTGTGACCTAGGGTGGGGAGAGATGTAGGAAAGAGGTAATATGTTCATAATTACTTTTGCAAAGGCAGTTGTAGCCTCACAGAGAAGGGCTATATGAAAGAAGTATAATGCTTAAAAGCCAGGCTGATGGTTTGGAAGAGAAGAAAGAGAAGAGACAAGGAACACTAAATATACCCTTGCTGTGGGAAAGCTGGCCTATTATTCCCTGTGGTGAAATTCTAATGGTGGGTATATAAAGGGCTCATGGACCTTTGCCCTTTGTTTGTTTGGGGTGCATTCCTCTAAACAAATTGAGATGATTAGTACATGTCTGGTGTCACTGGGTAGAATCTCTTATGATCACACTTTGGGAGAGTATCGTAGGTTCTCAGTGAGACACAGCAGTGAATAAGGCAGAGAGGATCCTTGCTGTCAAAGAACTTGAATTCTACTGGACAGTATGTGTAAGAAGTGTGGATGGATAATAAGCAAATAAAAATGCATAAACAACATCAGATAGTGATAAATGAAGGGAAGATAATAAAAAATGCCCAAAAAAGACATACACAAGAACGTAATAGATAGTGATAAATATGATGATGAAAATCAGAGTTAACTGTGTTGAGTTGAAGCAAGGGCACAGGGGGCCCAGATCTGTTCTGAGGCAGTAGCAGAGGGTGTGGAAGTGGGGCTAACCATTGGGATGATGACTGGGACTTCCAAAGAGCTAGACATCCTTGAGGAGGAGGTTCTTGTGGGAATGTTTCCCCAGGTCATCCCTACAGCTGGCTCACTGCTGACACACAGGCTATGTCTCAGCAAAAAACCGAACCTACTCTGTCCCTGCTATTCAAGTGTCTCTGAGTAGGGACCATTTGCTCCATCCATACAAAGAAGGCTCGAAGGGCTCTATACTCAGGACAGCACCCCCCAAACCCTACAGAGATGGCTGGAGTGAGCCTAAGCCCAAACCTCATTCACTCGTAACAAATATTTACACCATCTATAATCTAACTGGGACAAGTTTAACTATTAAAAATTTTAGCAATAAAGTAGAAAATATTTCACGTGTTGCAGTTCCTGACCCCAGGAGGGGAGCCTAATGGGATCGGCAATAGGCACAGTGGGATTGATAGTAATGATGCAATGACAAGTTTGGCCCTAATGCAAGGTAAAAGTTTACTGAGTGTTCATTATGAGGCAGGCATTGTGCTAAGCACTTTACATAAAGCATATCACATATGTATACATATTTCATATTTAATTTTTAAAATAACCTGTGAAATATGTATTCTCATTACGTAAATGAGATAACAGACCCAGAGAGCCTAATTTCAAGGTTATACTAATAGGAAACGTCAGTGCAACTGCTCCATTGTGCCATCTAATCCCTATATATCATCAGCCATTAGAGCATCATTATCATAATGCTTTTCAAGTTTACAAAGGCCCGTAGCAATTTTTTCTTTGTACCTTTCAGTGTTTTCTAAGGGTCCTTCCATCCTTTCTTCCCTATATCCTCCCTCATTTCTTTTTTTTTCAGCAGATGTTAGTTTTGTATTTGGGAGAAAATGTATTGTTTACAACATAAGCAATGTAATAAAACATGTGTAGCAACAAGTTTATCTCAGTGGATTTCCCAACTGTTCAAAGCCCTTTTCTGTTTGGGAGTTCTTGCTTGGCTCAAGAGGTTTCACAGGTAACACAATATTCCCATTTATTGAACTTTTGAGAGTTGTATTTCTGTCATGCAGCACAAAAATACCAATCTCTCTCTTCTAATTATTCTATGTCCCTCACTAATTGATAATCCACTGGGCCATTTATATCTGTGAGAAATTTGAAAATATTTTGTTTGTCTGGAAAAATGCTAAATATGTAAGGCCTCCTTTCCATAAGTTTGGGTATGTTATCTTGATAAGTATGCCCCTTGTTTACAAGTACAGTCGACCCTTGAATAACACCGATTTGACCTGTCCAGGTACATTTATACACAGATCTTTTTTTCAATAAATACATTTGGCCCTTTGTATCAGCAGATTCCGCATCCACAACCAAACACAGATTGAATATACAATATTGTGGGATTCAAAGCCCAATACCGAGGGCTGAAATTTGTATTTGTGAGTTCCCCAGGGCCCACTGCAGGACGTGAGTATGCACAGATTTTGGTATATACAGGGGGTCTTCGAATCAATCCCCCTGATACTGGGGGTCAACTACATTCTTTTGAAAAGGTTTTTCTGGGACTTTTACTTTTTTGGTGAATGTGGAATGTACACACTAGTCTGTGAAATCTGGGGTAAATGCAGGCTGGAATAATGGTGGGTAACGTAACTCTCCAGCCAAAGCGGAATTTCCCTATGCTCTGTTTCTTTACCGTACACTGGCGGAATAGCTCAGCCAGACACTTAGATTTTGGATCTCAAGGACTACTAGGGATTCTTGGGTTAGAGGCTGAGATTGAGAACTTTCTCATGAGGTCTGAAAGGATTAAGAAAATGTCCAAGTTAAATAATTTCTATACAAAAAAGCTATGATTTAGAAAACCCCATATTATCTACATATGCATTAATTAATGTATTCATTGATCAAGCATTTATGATCAAGCATTTATGATAACCTTTTATGTTACAGACCTGTGTTTGGAACTGGAAATACAAAGGACAAGAAAATGTTCACTGTCTGGTAGGGACAGATGGACTCGTAATAATTAAGTACAGGTAAGTGTTAGAATATATTTCAATACTATGATAGAAGTAGATTTGTGGAGGAGGGTTGTTACCGTGGGGACACAAGGGTACATGACTCACATAAGCATGTATATGACAAAAAAGTACTTAATAGAAAGTTTTAAAAATAGACTTTCTTTCAACTTTTTTCACCACCCTCAAAAAGCTGTTTGTATTTTAACTGCTTTCCTTTCCAGCTTTTACACATAAAAAAATTCCATCACAACTTAATTCTGATCTCCCTTGCTGAGTCCTTTCTGTCATTTTTCTTCTAAGGTGAGTCCCTTTTCTTCATAATTCCTTTTTCCTCCACTATTTATTCTTTTGTTGTTCTGTCATGATCATGCTTTAGTGTATGACTCTATTACAGTATTTATGTTCTGCCCTATGGAACAGTTATTTGCAAAACCGTGTCTTTTAAAAGGCTATCAAGGGCTTTTGGAAGAGGTTTATCTTTGCTGGGCACTGTGGCAGATTCGCAGTGTCTTACACATTGTGGGGCTTAATGTATAAAGCACTTTGTTGCATTGTCTCATTTAAATTGTACAGTAACTGGAAGCAGGTATTATTTTCTACTTTTGAATCTAAAAATGAAACTGAGTCTCAGATCATACAAGTAGTGATTGAACCATATACACAAAAATCAACTCCATATGGATTTCATATCTAAATGTAAATGGTAAAACCATAAAGTTTTTAGGAAAAAACAGGAGAATATGTTTATGACCAAGGAGTAGACAAATGTTCTTAAATAGAACATTAAAGACATTAAAATGAAAGAATGAATGATAAATCAGACTACATTAATAGTAAGAACTTTTGTTCCTCAAAAGACACAATTAAGAAAATGAAAGTGCACCCTACTGAGTGGAAGAGAATATTTTCAATACATATATATCCAACAAAGGGCTCAAATATATAAAGAACTTCAATAAGGAAAAGATAATCCAATAGAAAAATAGAAGACTTAAGCAGACACTTCACAAAAGATGATATCCAAAACCAAATTCAAATGGCCAGTAAATATGTAAGAGCTAGTAATTTTATTAGTCATCAGATACATGCAAACCAGTATCACAAGGTGATACCACTACATATGCACAAGAATGGTTAAATTGGAAACAAAACAAAACACAGTACCAAGGTAAGTGAGGCGGTAGAGCAATCAGAACTCACATATACTGCTTGGAAAATGTAAATTTGTATAATTACTCTGGAAGACTTTTAGTAAATAACTGTCAAAGCTGAACATGTGTGTATATATATAGTCACCAAAATATATGTACTGGAACCTTCATAGAAAGACTATTTGAAATAGCCCAAACTGAAAATTACCCCAATGTTTACCAACAGTAGAATACATAAATGTGCTGTATTTGCAAAACGGACTAGTATAAGCCTGCGGTCCCCACCCCCTGGACCACATCTGTGACCTGTTTGGGGCCCGGCCACGGGGGCGGGGGGGAGGTGGCCGGGGCTGGTGAACAAGGCTTCATGTGTGCTTGCAGCTGCTCCCCACTGCTCACATCACCGCGTGGGTGCCGCCTCCTGTCTGACCAGCAGCGGCACTGGACTCTCACAGGAGCGCACACCCTACTGTGGACTGCGCATGCAAGGGATCTAAGTTACTCTCTCCCAGTCAGAGTCTGGTGCCTGATGATCTGGGGTGCAGCCGGGGCGGTGGTGTAAGCGCTGGGGAGCGGCTGCATGTGCAGATTGTCATTGGCAGAGAGGTCTGACTGCACAATGAACATGGTGTGGTTGGATCATCCTGGGACTATACCACTCTCCCCAACATGCCCATCCCTCCACCCTCAGCCCCCTGTCCATGAAAGGATTATCTTCCATGAAGCCAGTCCCTGGTGCCAAAAAGATTGGGGACTTCTGATAAGCCATGAGAATCAACAGTTTACCACTACATGTAACAATATGGATGAGTCTAGGGAGACACAAAAGACACACACACAATATTCCATTTATACAAAGTACAAAAGCAGGTAAAACTAATCTATGCTGTTAGAAATGAGGACAGTGACTACTTGTACGGGAGTGAGGTGACAGGGAGCACAAGGAGGGTTTCGGGGATACTGTTCATGTTCTGGTTCTTGAGTTGGGTGCAGGTTGCACGGGTATCTCAGTGAAAACTAATTCATCTTGAGAAATGGGCAGGCACTCCTCCGTATGCAAACTATACTTCAATAAAGAGTTAAACATTAAAAAGTAGAAGGTGGTAAAGTATGAGATTCAAACCCAAGACCATCTCACTCTTAAAATTCCATCCCCTCCTAATGGTTCTGTGCCATTTTATCACTTAATAAGCAGATTTTAAAATAAATTTGCAACTTATGGCCCTTTGCTTGTACCTTTATTATTGTAATTAGAGTCAAATTGCTGCTATGAACATTATACTGCATGTAGTAATAATTTGTTTACAGTTTAGTCTCTCTCACTGGTTCTGAGCTCCTCGCAGGAAGGGACCATGGCTCAGAAATCTTTGTATTCCTAGTGCTTTGGTCCAAAATAGGTGCACATGAATGCAGGAATGAAATATCTGTATCTACAGAATGCTTAGGATTCAGCCAAAGAAATTTAGAAAGGTACCCTAGCAGGGAAAAGTAAACTTTCTAATATTTTTAAAAACAAACACATTGAAGTCCTTTAAAATTATACCATGATAACTTGAAAGAGTTAATGCCATTTATAGGGATTCCAGATTTACCATGTGGGAGTATCTTTAGGTGCTGAGAAATTCTAGCTCAAGTATTAATAATATCTTTGTAATGTCTAAGATATAATGGTTTATAAATACATGATTAAGCTACACAGATCATAATGAAAATAGTGTTTTATGATAATTCATTCAGTCAGCAGATGTTTCTTGAGCATCTACTATGTGCAGGCATCGCTGGCACTGCTGTGCTGCAAGGCACATAGGTGAATAAGACACATTCATGGAGTATATATCTATGAAAGGGAGAAAATATACGACAGATATCATAAGTATATTATCTTGTTGTTACAAGGTGATAAATGCCATGGGAAAAGAAAAAGGTAGAGGAGGGTAAGGAGGACCAGAAAGCTGGCTACAGTTTTAAATAGGATGGTCAGGGAAGGCTTCACTGAGAAGGTGACATTCCAGCAAAGATTCGAGGAGGTGAGGGAGCAGCCAGTACAAATGTCCTAGGGAGGGCGACTCCTGGCATGGTCTGGCAACAGCAAGGTGTCTGTTGTGGCAGCAGCAGGTTGAGGGGGAGGAGAAGCAGAGAGGAATGGGCCCAAATCACTCAGGGCCTTATAATCCCTTGTCAGTTCTTGAAATTCTGCTCTGAATTAAATGGGAAATTAGTGAAGCATTTTGAGCCAAGACTAACATGATCTGACTTACATTTTAGCAGGGTCATCTGTCTGCTGATTTAGGAATAGCTAAGAAAGCAAAGCTAGGAGTGGGAAGAACAATTGGGAGGCTGTTGTGACTCAGGTGAGAGATGATGAAGGCACAGACTAGGATGTGGGCAGCAGAGGCAATGAGAACTGGTTAGATTCTAGATATATTTTGAAGATAGAACAAACAGGATTTCTTGACAGATTGGATGTGGTCTATGAGGAAAAGAGAAAACTTCAAGTGTAACTTCATGGTTTTTGGCCTGAGGATATTAGGGAGATAATTAATTGGCCTCAAGCAGCTTACTAACTTACAAAAAGAGATACATAGTAAGGAACTCTATGCAACCCAGAAGAATGACAAGGACAACTTGCTTTGAAGGGGGCCCGACAGATAGTAGGTTCTCTCTGCTGCTTAATGACCACATGTCCTTGTTTTCATCCACAACCCTAGGCTTATGGCAGCCATTTGAGCTCCAAAGTTAACCTACGCATTAGGCTGACTTACATGTTGCACAACCTCTTGTGCAAGTAGAAGAGAGGAATTTCCACTTGTTTAAGGATATGCTTGCACTCAACTCAATGTTTTAGAATTTCGATGTCCGTTCTTCTGCATGAATATTTTACCTACCCATGAGAAATCTGTAATTCCATCAGATCTAGTCTTTATCAGTCAACCAGTCAACCTAACTTGGCTATGATAAATGTAAATAAGGGAACCACCTGAACTCCAAGAAGACTCTAAATTTCCAAGCTGCAGGTGAAACTCATAGAGAAGCATTTTATTTTGATTTAAATAAATATTCTGACCTACACTTAGAAGGAAAAGCTTTTTTGAATCCTACGTAAGCTCCAGGGAAAAATAAACATAGGAGATCAATTTATTTTTTAAAATTTGTTATACCTCACTTCAAAATTAAAAAAAAAATAAACTATTCTACTGTCGAAAAAATTTGTTTTCACAGAATGCAAATAACACATTTGAATTTTTATTATTTTTTTTATCATTATTGACAAATAGCAATTCTGTGAGCCTAGAGGCCTAAAATTTCTAAATTACACATATGTATCGCGACCAGCATGTCCTTTCCAGTGTTTCCATTGCTTATTTTTGTGTCTTCACTCTATGTCTCATGAACAATGTATTAGTAATGCATACATTAATCAGCCTAGGATGAGTAAGATATGATCTTTCCATCCAAGGAATAAAATGTGTTGTTTCTCAATAGTCACAAGGCATTCATGTTGGTGTGATAGAAAATTTTAACTTACCGGAATTTACCATCTGCTCCTGTTTTTATCTGGTCTGTTTAACCATGTTTCTTCTATTAATTGTTCTTCTGTAATACAATTAATTAGCATTCATACTGCTTTTTTTTAACTAGATGAAATCATAAAACTAAAGATCTAGTGGAGATATATGAGTACTGATTAATTTAAAGAGGTCCTCCCTTCCCCAAATAAGTCAACATTTTAGATTGTGCAAAGGAAAACTAATATTAAAGCACTTCTCCGAGCATCTGCCTCTCTTACATAAAAATTTGAGTGGCTACCATCATCTGCACTGTTCAGTATGGTACCTACTAGCCCCATGTGGGTATTTACATTTAAATACATTAAATTTAAATAAAATTAAAACTTCAGTTTCTCAGTTGAACTATCCATATTTCAAGTGCTCAATAACCACATACCCCTAATGGCTACCATGTTAGATAGTACAGATATAGAACATTTCCATCATCGCAGAAAGTTCTATTGAAACTGGTATAGAGAATAAGTTGCAAATTTCTTAGCGCAGAGGTCTAGGCCCTCCATAATTTCATTCCAGTTTACCGTATTAGGTATGTCTTCTACTATACTGCTTACATGTAACCAATGCCTCCTGCCCTTTGTTTCTGAGCCCTTACTTGTTTGATTCCCTTAGCTTATAATTAGTTTCCTCTGTTTCCACTTAGTGAAATACTCCCAGGCCTTCAAGGCCTCACTTAAAGACAATCTTCTCTATAAAAGCCATGTTTATTTAGCCCTAATGGATTTAAGTGATTTCTTTCTTTATCCTCTCTAAAATGTTACTTGTATCTCTATCTTGCATTGTTCCCTATTTATGTACCTTTGTCTCTATCATCTACCCCAGCCCCCAAAATGTGTCTTCATGGTTGTATCCCTATGCAGCTTATCATGTCAGGTACATAATAAATACTCTAAAATTATGATTTGAGTGATTTATAATAAATTTAAATATTATTTCCGTTTTGTAAGCACAGCAGCCCCATTGCTTGATGTGCTTTAAATTTGTAAATTTATTTGCTCCATTATTTTCTAGGATTATCATTTTCAAACCCCGTCAACATTGACTAATCTTGGGGAGAAGAGGAAGACTAATTGCATCAAGTTGTAGACACAAGTTTATATTCATGATTGTAATTCAGTGTTTGAGCATTTGAATTGCCTTCACTATTATCTCTCATGCCTGTAGCTAGCAAACAGGATGCAATTTAAATCAATCAAACAAAGAGTGTCTACTAATCCCTGGTAATTGGGGCTAGGTGTCCTTCCCATCCAGCTGTCCCTGGTCACTGGTTTTACAGAATCACAATCATTAGGACAGAAAAAGGTTGTTATGACCTTGTTCATGCCTTTCAAAAAAATAAAAAACTATAGCCTGTTGCTACACTTCCACTATTCAGAGCAAAACAAAGCTTCTCATCAGTTAATCTATTTTCAAATTACAAGGTCCAAATATATTCCCAGAGGTCATCAGTCCTCTCATCTCCAAAAAATGCTGCACAAATCCATGCCATATTCCTTTTAAGGAAAATTTCTCATTGTGTTCTTCTTGTCTTCCACAACATTCCAATTTGTACTTTTCAGAAATTGGCAGGTGTTATTTGTGAAGATGCTAATGGAATGTTGGAAGTCCTGATGTTGGAACTACCTTTATGAAAGGAGAAGAGGAAGTTTCTCTGTTATCCTGAGCACCCACTTTCAAAAGAATGTGTTTCCTAACACAGCCCTAGTGTCTTCCTGGGGATAATCAACCTGCTATCTTTGGGCTTGATAGCTCCCATTCAATAAGAGGGAAAGAGAAAATATTCATATGCTCAGCCTGAAGTAAAAGTACTCATTAAATCCTCTTTAAAAGTATTATAAATACCTTTCAACTCATCTATCTTATGGGTACAACAAATGACCGCTCAGCAGGTGACTTTTTTACCTGTATATCTTCAGCCTTGGCTTCTCTCCTGTGCTCCAGTTTTGTCACTACAATGGGTTGCTTAATATTCATTCTTTCATTCAGATACATTTATTGATCACATGCTGTATTCCAAGCACCATGCTATGTTTTTAGGAAACAAAGACACAGCCAGTGTGGCAAAATGCTCATGGTCTCCCCAGAGGAAAAGACTACTAAACCAAAGAGACAAGTGGCAATATAGCAGAGCAGAAAGAACTTAGACTGTGGAGTCAAAATTTCCAGCATCGTCTCATTCTTACCCAGCTATTTGATGTCCGCAAGCTATTAAGCAGCCCGAGCCTCAGTTTTCTCTTTTATAAAAATGGCATATTAATCCCTAACTCACTGAATTGTAGGGAGGGTTAATTGAAATGGTAAATATGGAGTTGAAACTTAACCCAATTCTCTCCATCCAAATTCCAGTCCATTGTCTACTGAATTTCTTAGTCTATCATTTAAGACCCTGACCCTAATTATCCACGACTCCCTCTCCCACATTACATGCTCACATTAAACTGATTTGTTTCTTCTTCCTTGGGTACATTTGCCTGGTGCTCAGGCACGTCTTTCTGACTGGAATACCTTCCCAATTCTGCGTGGCTAAATTTTTCCTGCTTCAAGGATCTCGATGAAATATCATCTTCTTTGTAAAGCTTTCCTTGATCTCTGTATTGTGAAATAACTGCTTCCCATAAAATCCTGTAGCATTTGTTCAGCCTTTTTAGAAAAGTTGTGCTTTTATGAGGCAAGGTACATCAAGTACTAGAATGAGAATAATAGTATCTAAGTATTGAAGCATTGTAACTGTGGCAAGAGTTTGTCATTTGAGTTTGAGGACTACGTGGCGGCACAATTGTACCTCTGAAATTAGAAGAAATTAATGGAGTAGAGAAAAGGGATGATCAGCTTTTTTCATAACCAACCCTCAGTCTGCCCTTGCTACTTCTACCTCACCACATTTATTTTCTTCTCATTCTCTTCAGGAAGCTGATTCTAAAGTAAATTAGAAATGGTGGTAATGAACCAGACCGAAACTTGCTGATATGAGTCCTTATGAACAACTCCAAAGTGGGTGTTTTTAAGCGTTAGTTGTTACCCTGGTTCTTGGTAAACGTGGGTTTATCAGCTTATTTTCTTTGAATCATTTCTCAAAAGTCTTGAATGCCTAAAAAGATGTGAGTCTCTAGAGCTCAAAATGTTTTAATTATTGAAGAAAGAGTGGATTTCGCTGTAATCTGATTTGCTTCATATCCCATTAGACCACTTAACCAATAAATATGTTGAATCTTCCTAAATAAGACATATTTTCCATGATAGCAGCTTGGTACTCATTGTTGTAAAGTTTGATTTCAAGGACTTTGAGGATATATAATGAATTAAAGTATTCATTATCAAAGTAAGTTCACTTTCTGTGTTTTTGTAAATATTAGTAAAGTTCATGATCTCTATTAAATGCCTGTACTCTCTAAGGAGCATACATACAATTTGTTGGTCAGCTATCACTACTTTCGTGGCAGTCATTGACAACCAGGCAGGGACCAGAGATGCTGGGACCAAACCAGTGGACAGTTTTAGATAGTTTTACGTGTCCACTGATATTGCCAATTGTACCTTCTTTTGCAGAATGACCATAATATTAATGACCACTTTCCCATTACTATGAATGATGATATATAACGTCAATATGTACAAACGGTTCTGATGAACTCTGTGAACAGCTCTACTTACTAATCCTAATTCACAGATGTACTTTCACGCTCCATGCAGTGAAGCAAATGGGCCCTTTCTGTTTACTTCTTATACTGTTTCTGCATTGGTCATTACTAGGAATTTTGAAACACTGTTGATTTGGCACCTCTATACATTCAATTTCAAAATCTTGGTCATTTTATCTGTCTCTACCAACCAGAACAGACCATAGAGCATAAATATCCACTCTTTTTTGTCATTGAGACTGCCACGGAATTTGTTAAGTACTTTCCAAGTTGTTTAGAATTTTTTAAATGTTTATTAATAGCAAAATATTTTTGTATTGAATCTCTGTTATATATTTCCCACATTCTCTAATATGTGACATACGATTTTTCTTACCTATCTGTTCTTTTCATTTAACCAGCATTCTAAATTATTTTATTCTATACAGAAGGCCTGTATTAACCAACTGACCCTTGGGTAACAGTCTGCTGATGGGCATTCCCCATTGCTAAATTTCTATAATATATGAGGCTTTTCATTTTGAGACACTTGATGCATGGTAGTGTGAGGGCACTGCTGATAGATTCTGTAAACTTGTTTTCTGTTTTCACTGTACCCACATCCAGCAGCGCATCTTTACCTTTACCTCAGTTATACGGTGGAGCTCCCAGTCTGGGCCTCCTGCTGAAAGAGAGAAGGTAGATCTAACAGATAGATAGAACTTATGCCCCTGGGGAGAGTATTCATCCTCTTTCTTTAGTGGCAACTTTTCACTTTATTATTAGTGGCTAGAACAGGCTCTGGTAATAATTTCTTGAGTACCTAGTGTGAGCCAAGAGAACTTCCTTCTTCACGGCCCCATGACTGGAAGTTTGAATGTGAGCACAGGGGAGAAGGAATTTCATCTCTCTCCTCTGGGGCCCTCATCAATGGAAGAAAAAAACAATTCAACCTGACCATTATGTAACCTCTCTACTATTATGGCACCACATAACAACATCAAAAGGATCCTAAGGAGACTGGGAAATAAATTCTACACATGATTATGGACCACATATGGAAAAGATTCTACCAGTGTCTTCATTGAACTAGGCAGGTTAGTGCCTTAAACCAATAAGTTCACGGCTGACTTATAATCATTTCCCTTCATGTGATTTGAACTGTGAGTCATTTGTTCTGCTGAAATTGTGGACACATTGGTGTATTTTTAACTTACTATGAGCCACTCTTCTAGAATAAAACAGAACAGAAATGCGGTATGTAATTGTCTAGGGGGAAATGGTATACAAGGTCTTGAGTGGAGATCTATGTCCTGGATCTTGCAGGAGGTGACAAAGGGCTCCAGGGCTGAGTCTGCCAGCCCATATTCCCCAGAGCTGCCTTTGCAATGCAGGAGCAGAAAAAACACAATTTTGCAGAGTAATCAGTCCTTGGAGCTCTTGTAGCCCTTGGTTTCTGTGTCTGCCTCTTTTCTGGATCCTGTCTTATTTACCTTTGCAGTTCTCAAACCAAGGACTGGTGTCTAAATCATAGCAGAATCTGTACACATATTTGTTGAATCCATCCACCCATTCATTCATTTCTTTATTTAACAAATATTTATTAAGCATATATTATGTTCAAGAGCCTGTGCTAGGCACTGGGGATGCAGCGGAGAATAAAACAGATAATCTCTGCCCTGAAAGAGCTTAATTGTGTGCATACGTGTATGTGTGCATGTATATGTGTTAAAGGTGGGAAATGTCAGACCATACACTAATAATTATACAAATAATTCCAACCACAATATTTGTAAGTGCTCTGAAGGACTATGGAGTACTGGCCAAACTCTGCTAATTAACTAACAATATAACACTGGCCAAATTACTCCACCCTTCAAATTTCAGTTTTCTCACTCGTGAACGAAGAAATTTGTATGAACTAATGTCTAAAGTCCATTTTAGGCTTGAACTTTATGATTCTGTTCTTGATTCATGAAAAACGTTGTTTTTACAAAGAACATCTGATTAAAATTATTCATTAAACAATAATACCAGTAACAATGATGAGAAGGTGGTCATTTTATAAATTTTCAAATTCTCAGTGACTGTAATAAGAACCTCACCACAAAGAGAGAAATAAAGAATCGTTGAATAAACAAACAAAACCCCAAAACACAGTTACATTAAGAATTAGAGTAAAATCAATAAATATCTTGAATCTTAAATGTCTTGATTTCATTTTGGACGACTAGCAGGATGGTGTGACGTATTAACTGAGAGCTTTTCTAGCTCTAGAAAATTACAAATAGTGCAGGGATTACAAGAGATAACACTTATTGAGAATAAAATTAAATTCTCCAATGCTGAGATTTTAAAGGGCTCTGTTCTTTCCGAGAGACTTCTAGTTCGTTCCTAGGTGAAACAGGCCAAACTGAATTGATGGCCCTTTCCTGTGAGAATGATAAAAAAGGTAGGAGACTAGGAAAGGAGAGTGTTTTCAGGATTATCTCCTCCTCTCCCATGGAGAAAGGAAGGAGGCACTCAAATGCTTTCCTTTTCTGAAGCTGAGGAAAGAGAGCCCAAGAGATTCCCTCCCACAGTTTGTGGGGTACCCGCCAGAAGAACAGACTGACATCTCAAATCCTGGCGGCTGTCTGCTGACCCATGGCTTGCTATGGGACTATTGGAATGAGGGAAAGAACACTGGGAAGAGATGATGTGATTGAGGTAAGCCAGGCAGTCTGGGAGAAGAATTTTCCTTACATGTTCACTACTCCCAAGAGATACAGCAGATACCTGAGAGCAGAGCAGATCAGCCTCACCTGTGCCACAGAGGGTCCGTGAGCTGGGAGGAAGCACAGGCTTGTTGGTGATTGCTGCCGCATGAAGCGGCACCCAAATAAAAAAGATGTAGCATAACACTAAATAGGGACCCACCAGCTGAGCAGGTCCAGTCTCACAAGGTACTACCAGTGACCAAGCAGAGTTTCAAGGATCCGAGTATTTCAGCAGTAGGATCTGTTGGATCCCTCACTCACCCCACGCCGAGACAATAGATCAGAAACTGATCAGTGGTGAAGACCACAGAAAGGGTACAACAACTCTGCCACTACTTGGGTGGAAGGATTCACAAAGAGAACAGTGGTTTCATCCAAGAAAGATGAAATCAATTATGTAACCCCGGGCAGTCAGGGAAGGAAACATTTGTCCCTTCTCTTGCCTGAAATGAGGCTGAGTTAGTCAAGAAGAATGACTGGCTTCTCATCAAGCCAGTAGATTCTAGATCATGAATTATATGAGCTTCAGATTTCAGGTTCTAGTAGATCCAGGTCAAACAGCAGTTAAACAAAGAACATCACCCAGCAGACCGGAGAAAGCACAGGGTCTGGTGGCTGAGGACTCCAGGTCTTTCCTGTCACCCCCTCACCTAGGCCACCCCCTACTCTCATCACATGAAGACAATTTTAGGGAGAGAAACATGGGAGGACTGTCTGAGAGCCTGTATGTGTTTATCTGAGAAACTGAATACTACCCAAATAGGTGTTTAAATGATTGTACGATACAAAGCTTTTAAGACATAGTGGACTTACAAGAGTTGATTTTGTTCCTACTTACCAGTGGATGAGGGGCTTAGGGGGAAATCTGGAATAGTTGTAAACAAAATAAAATATTTATATTTACTTTGTATATCTTGGTATTCAAGTCTGGATTTCTGACTTCCTACACCCTATTACTGAGTTAAATAATTGGACCATAAAAAGTCTGAAAAATTAGGTTCTTTTAAAAGATGTAATACAAATGTAATGTGATGCAGAAAAACCATCTATGACAGACCTATTTTGATATGAAATAGAGCAGCTTCATTTCCCAGCTATGCCACTTATTAGGTGTGTGGCCTCGGGCACATTGCTGAATCTCTCTGCCTCAATTTCCTCACCTTTAGAAAAGATAAAATAATAGCTACCCTGTAGGATTATTATAAGGATTAGAAATGACACACATAGAATTCAAGTGCAGTCCCTGGCACATAAATGATGCTAAACATTCGTAATTACCATTAGTATGATTCCTAAATGCTGTGGCTGCTAGAACAGGGAAATCAGAATCACTGGCCCCTGCTTACTCTTTGCTTTATATGAATACAGCTTAATAAATCTCTTAGCCACAGCCAATTTTCTTACTATATGTTGTAGACAGCATTGCTTACCAAAAACTACCCTGGGCATTAAATTCTATTTTTCGTTCACATTAATTTGCAGAGCCTTATAGCTAAAATATACCTCTTCAATGAATCGCAGAAAAATAAATAAAAATAAAATGTGAAAATTACCTTTAGAAATTGATGAAATTTTTATGGCTTGTTTTTTAGACAATGAAAATGGAGAGTTAAGACATTTTATTTAATCTTCTAAGGTAGTCAATTATGTTATTTTTGGCTCACAGTTACTCCTTTTCCAAACTAGTAGAAATATTTTGTCCTAAAACATCAAAAAATTACTTTAATTCACTTTAAAGAGCTAAACAGGTACCTGTTTAGATGGGAAAAGTATGGAGAAAACATAGACTATTTATGAAAATAATCATAGATAACAAGAAAGTATTCCTAAAGTAGTATAATTTACCACTTCTATAAATACATAAGTAGCAAAGGGTATTGAGATTTTCTGTTTCTGTAATTTATTTTTCTTACTTATCCATAGCATTTTTCTGTATCAAAAATGTTTACTAATATACATTAAAAACAACAAAAAATCTCTTAAGCTTCCTAATTCAGGATGACATTAATGTACACAAACATGATCACAGCCATTGAGATGAAAACAAAAAAGTTGTAATGCATCCAGGTATTTCCTATGTCTAGGTATCTTTCGTTGTTTAAATCAAGCATTTTTTTTTTTTTTTTTTGAGACAGAGTCTCACTCTATTGCCCTGGCTAGAGTGAGTGCCGTGGCGTCAGCCTAGCTCACAGCAACCTCACACTCCTGGGCTCAAGCGATCCTCCTGCCTCAGCCTCCCGAGTAGCTGGGACTACAGGCATGCGCCACCATGCCTGGCTAATTTTTTCTATATATTTTTAGATGTCCAATTAATTTCTTTCTATTTTTTGGTAGAGATGGAATCTCGCTCTTGCTCAGGCTGGTCTCGAACTCCTGAGCTCAAACAATCCGCCCACCTCAGCCTCCCAGAGTGCTAGGATTACAGGCGTGAGCCACCGCGCCTGGCCTAAATCAAGCATTTTTTATTGAATTTTCTTAGCTCTTATCTCCATGATTAATCATGTATAATCACAATTTCAGTATTGCCCCAGTGTTTCTGCTATCTGTGATTACAATGACCCTCTACTCCACATTACAACTACAGCAGTTGTTCTCCTGGATGACTGAGACACTTGCAAATTCAAATATTCTGTGTCATTGGTCCCTCATCGCCACCCGTCTATGAGCACTAAATACCTCCTACTCATAGGCTCTAGCTCACTTTCTCTTTGTGTCATCCTTGGGATGGAGAATTTATAAATCCTTAAAAGCAGATGAAAAAAAAAATCAGTCCATTCTCAGTCCAGAAGCAATTGTTGATTCACGTTATCAACATATTAATCATATAGAAGTCTAATATTAAAATTATCAGTGAACTCTGAGGCAACAGAATAAAACATTCCAGTTTTCCTCTACCTCACTGATTATTCCTTTTTTGTTACTTTTATTGGTTCTTCGTCTTGTCCCTGACTCTTAACTGTGCAGGGCACCAGCACTCAGCCCTGGACCCCTTTTTTCTCTGTATGAACCCTTCCTTTGTGATCTCATCCAGTCTCATGGCCTTATATGTCATCTGTATACCCTCAATCTTTCCAAATTTATATCCCCAGCCTCAACCTTTACTCCAACTACAGAAACTCATATACAATGACTACTTGGTAATTCCACTCTTATGTCTAATTGGCACCTCAAATTTAATATTCCAAAACCAACTTCCTGATCATCCCCCTTGCCCCCGGCCTTGTGAAATCTTCTCTGCCTTAGTTAATGGCCACTCAGTTCTGCCAGTTGGTCAGGCCAGAAGCTTTGGGTCATCCTTGAGTCTTTTTCTTTCGTCTCCCAAATCCTGTTGACTGTAGCTTCAAAACATGTGACTTCTCTCCACCTTCACCGCCACCACCACCCTGGTCCAAATACCACCATTTCTCATCTGCATCATTGCAGTGGCCTCCTGCCGGTCTCCCTGCTTCCATTCCCTGCTGCCTACCTCTGTCCTCAGCCCAGCAATTAGAGTGATCCTGTTAAAAATTAAGTCCAATCATGTTATTCTTTGCTCAAAAGCCATCCCACTTCAGAGAAAAAGCCAAAATTATTTTACAATGGCCAAACATGCCCTACAAAATCTGCCTTTGGGCGCACACACACACATCTCTCCCGACCCCCACTCCCTGCACTCCGACTTCATGACCTTATTGCCTACCAATCCTTTTCTTCTTCTGCCTTGCTCATTCTACCTCCTGTGATTCCCAGATTCCACCCAGTATGTTCTTTTCTCAGGGCTTTTGACTTGCTGTTTCTTCTGCCTCGACTGCTCTTCCTTCAAATAACCATGTGGTTTATTCCCTCACCTTCTCATTCCTTTGCTTAAATGTCCTCTTCTCAGCGATGCCTTCCCTGATGACCTTATTTAAAACTGTGAACCCTTCTTCCTCAGTGCCCTCTGTACCCCAGGGCTTGCTATTCTCTCTCTTCTCTCTCATTTTTCTGTCTACTACTTATCACCATCTACTAAACTACACAATTTTCCAGTTTATTGTTTATATTTTCTATCTAAAGGTCTTCTCACAATCAGAAGTAAGTGCCAAAAATTCATGGTCTTTTTTTTTTTTTTTTTTACATCCCCTGTGCCCTGTACTTAGTAAGCGCTCAATAAATATTTCTGAAACGAATAATAGTGGATACATTCTGAACTTTACATGTACTAATTAATTGAAATCTGACAGCAAGCCTATAAGACAGGTCCTCTCATCATCTCCATTATACAGGTAAAGAAACTGAAGCACAACTAAGTATCTGGCTCAAGGTCACATAGTGGTGCTGGGCACAGTGGAGAGGAATTTCCAGCCCAGCCACTGTAGATCCAGAGTTTGAGATCTTAACTCCTTTGCTATATTGCCTCTCAAAAAATTTCACCTCAAGGTTGATAACTTGAAATACAATATTTGTATAATGGTTTTACTTTGTATTTGTCCTTTCTGAATTATTAACTTAGAGGAGCTTAGTGAAACAAGTATGCTTCCAAAACCTTGGTATCAGTTACAACTCAAAAGTTGCAAGTGGGCAAAGTGAAGAGTTCCCTCTCCTTAGTATATAAAATTGGGATTTTTAAGATTTTTGTCTTTGACATAGGGCACCAAGGTGTTCATAGTGTATTTGCAATATTAAAGAACTAAATCAGATCCTCAGGTCAAAGGACAAGAACTTTTGTCTGTCAGACCTCACACTCATTTTCAGCTTGAGAAATGTCACGTAGGCCTGATGGAAACAAAATTGAACTTGGTTGGGTTTGAGCGTCAACTCTGAAATTTGCAGGTGTCATGATGCCACAGGAAAACACTTGGTTTCCTCATCTGCAAAATGAGGCTCATTACATACATCTTGCCTATACCATTGTTTTAGAATGTGGTGTAAATGTACGTTATTAGTATCAGTTGATGACAAATTGTTTTCCTAATCGCTGAAAAGATTAGAAATGAAATGAGAACAGACACAAAGTATAGGTTGTACCATCTTTGCCAGGAAGTAATTTGTTTCTTCTAATATTTACTTTATTTCTCTGCTTATTAATGTTACATATAAAAGATTAGAAACTCTAACCTCACTGGCTGGAAAGGTATTTTAATAGGTAAATTATAATCTTGAGGGGAAAAATGACATTGAGTTTAATCTGACAGGACTTCATTCCTGGAAAATATTTAAAGTCTTGACTAAAACTACTGGCAAGTTATTTATTTAATTATAAATCCTGGTTGGATTTCTTCCTCAATATAATAAACACAATAGATTAATTATTTTAAAATAATACTATCTGTCAATATTTTTGCAATTTGATTTAGAAATTACCTTACAATGCATATTTTTCTCACATTTTGCCACAAACTCAATGTTTTCCCATGTAATTAATGATAACTTATTTTGTTTCATTTAAATAACAGTTTTTAGCATTTCTAGGATTTAAAAAAATAGTATTTGAGGCTGGGGGCAATGGTTCATGCCTGTAAATCCTAGTACTCTGGGAGGCCAGTGCTCAGGCTCTGTTGGTGTACACTGTGGTGTGAGAAATGCTGGTGTCGTTTACCACTGGCAGAATAAGAGACTCTGTGGTCTGTGACAGAACAAGGTCCAATACTTCATTAGGTTACCAGTGGTGGCCACAGCTTGGGAGAGACTAACGAAGGCATTATACTTCCAGGCCTCAGCTGTCTCCTCCTTGTGGAAAAAGCGGATTGACAGGTTAGTGTCTCACCCCCAACCCTTCTGGGTTCCCAAGTGTTCCCTACCTATTGCACAGTAGAGGTTGGATTGAGTTGATGCAATGACCCAGTCTGTCTGTCCTGTCCTGAGGCTAGTGCCTCTGCAGGCACCCATTTCCCTTATTGTCTGACCCTTTCAACCTTAGTCATCCAGTCCAGGAAGGGAGGTCACATCCTGTACAAACTTGACATGTCTAACAACATCGTCCACTCGCTGGAAGGATTAGATGTTCCCTGTTCCACTAGAGGGACCCTAGCACCCTGATACTCCTTGGTTCTGCCCCTCACCACTGTGGGATCTCAGAAAAAGGGGGTCACCTGGGGGAAGCATCATCTCTAGATTAGAGTTAGAGGGCCATGTCTGGGGAACTATGGTGATCTGAATTGCAAACCAGCCTCAGGACATGCACTGTAAAAGGACAAAGGAAAAGGAATGGTTGGGAACACTGAGATTGGGATATTGCAATCACAGCCTAATCAGGTGGTGGTTCTTCACCTCCCACCAAGCTCAGTACTTCCCAACATGCACTGTGGTGCTGTGTTTTCCTTGCATTGGAGTGCAGTGTTTAGTGTCCACACTACCCTTGTCAGATGGGGGTACCACCCCATTAGCAGGCTGTCTTTATATCCTGGCTTCAGTTACTGTGTGGGTCAATTGTTCCATCATTCAATGGCTCCGCTGGCCCTTCAATGACAGAGTACATGGAAAGTCCATCATATTCGATGAAAATACCATCCATTGTCATGTTGATGAGGCAGTGAAGGATGTTCCTTGGTTGAATAAAATCTCATGGAGTATCCAAATTCATGATGTAAGTTTCTCTCAAAGGTGGCTATGGTGGTCTCAATGGTCAAATGAGTCACATATATTCATCTCCTCTAGGTAGCAAGCTACTGTCACAATCCTTGTCCCCACACACTGGATCCTTTAATAGTCCAGTGACTCAGTTACCATTCTCCTGATCAGATGGCTAAGCTGTTGGCCATGGCCCATAAGTCAGTGAAAATGTAGCAAGATATGGTGGCAGAGGTGGCCTATGTGGCCATCACCACTACATGAAGTTTGACCCATCATGTGGAACATTCATGTCCAGTCTCAGTCAAAACATGGCTATCCACTGGTTGGCTGGTGGCTGCACCCCAGTGGGCCCCATCTGCTTGTTGTTTCTCAGAGCCCCCATGCCATAGTGTCAGTAGGCACATCTCTGAGTCTTGGGTTCCAGGTAGCCACAGGAGGAACCAAAGCTCCTCTGTGGGTTGCTTGGTCCCTTGTGGTAAGCTAGCCATTTGTTCATGTAGCCTACTGGTCCCTTAGGGTCCCACCTGGATCTGATCATAAATGTCCCGTTTTCATTTGATAATTGAGCTCTGTTGAGCCTGACCAACATTATTGGTGGGGTTTGTGAAGCCCAAGAGAGAATGGGCAGTTCAGGTCACAGAATCACATGCAGTACCCCATCTGTAAGATGCTCAGTCCCCACCAGTGCTCAACAAACAAGAAGTCACCATTCAAAAGGGGATAGTGTATTGGTGGCTGCCTTAGGCAACTTATGAATCCAAAATCCAAGAGGCTGGCATACCCCAGTGGCAGTTTCCTGTTGCCAGAGACTCCAATCAACATACATGAACGTTGCAGACACCAGTAATTTCACTAGGTTAGCAGGCTCTAAGGGTTCCAAAAGTAGTTCCTGAGCCACAGCTTGTTGAACAGCTTCAAAGGCTTGCTGCTGCAAAGGGCCCCATTCAAGGTTGGTGGCTTTTCAGGTTATCTTGTCTAAGGGGGCCAAAAGAACACCCAGATGGGGTACATGCTGTTTCCAGTACCCAAAGAGGCCTAACAGCTTTGGGCCTATTTTTTATTAGTGGGTGCCACAAGAGCCAACAATTTTTGCTTGACTATATCTGGGATATTTCTTTGGCTTTTTGCCCAAGTGGCCTTGGCATTCAGCCTCCAAAGTTCACTGCCAGTTTTCATAGGCCTTTTTGACCAGCCAAACTGAGCTATTCCATTATCACAGGGTGATTTGTCACATTCTGTCTGTAGCAAGCCCTGAATTAACAAAGTAATGTCCTTTTTTCCATTTAGCATGCAGTATTGCTTTAGTTGAATTACCCATTGGGGCTTAAGTAGCTGAGATGGCCAAGAAGAGTGGATATCCCCCACTGTTATGTCTAATTCTTAGCTGTGAGGGGTGGCCCTTAGGCCCTTCAGTGGCGGTGATGTTCTGTGCCACAGGCAGATGAAACATCAATGCCTATAATACATTCAGTGGTGGAAACCTTGGTCACTGGCACTTGAAATGGCCCAAAGGGCTCCACCCACAAGCAGATAAACTCCATGGGTTACCGTGATGTTATCAGTTTAATTTTTCCTCTAAGGGGATCTAGAAATATTGTCATGTGGGCTCCAGTATTCCAGAACCCCCAAAAGTCTGAATTCCCCTCTCTTTTCCTTTTATTTGGACAGGCGTGTGAGGCCACTGGTGGCAACCTGGAGACCTTGGCCTCATCCCTAACTGCCATTCAGCCAGAGACACTGGGTCTGCAATGTCCCTTTGTCAAATTAACATACCTACCAGGCTACATGAGACTTCTCCGGCTTTTCTCCACATCGGTCCATTAGCTAGTGAGCCTCCCTTTCTGTGAACGCCTGCATTGGGAGTACTGGTCCCCTCTCTGTTGCCTCAGGGACCATCTGAGTACCCATTTCCTCAGCTCTCTGGCCCTGGAATGAGTGATTACATAAGTGCCCAACGACTGGGAATCGTGCGCCCGGCTCCTCTGTCTCCACATTTCTTTCTCTCTGCCTCAACCCATGTAGGCATCTCATTCACATTCGTAGGGGATGATCTATGTCCCACTTATCACCTTTCCTTCCCCACAGATCATCCAGCGGCATGTACAGCCCCTGTACTCCCAGGTTGACGTCTGTGCCCTGGGCTGTCCTGGGGGGCATTGCCCTTCCTGCTTTGCCAGGAATCCATGATTCTGTCAGACCAGACACTGCTCACTGTACCAATTTTGCAAAGCAGGTTCACTGAGAGAACTGTCTTGTACCCCCATGTGGGATATTGGGAACTCTATTAAATTTTTGTGTATATCATTATATTTGTTCTTGGTAACCAATGTGGAATAAAAACAAAAAATTTTACTTTGACAAACTTACAATGAACTAAAGTCCACTTCTTCATTTTTTTTTTTATTCACAGAAAAATCCCTTTTTAATTTCGGGATGAAAGGAGGCAGTGTGGCTTAGTAGTTAAGAGGGAAGGCTATAGAGTCTGACTGCTGGGGTTTCAATCCTGGTTCTGCCCTTTGTAGCAAGTTACTTAAGCTCTTTGGCAAGTTACTCAAGCTCTCAATGCCTTCAATTCCTCATGTGAACAATGGGGATAAAATTAGTACTACCTTAGAGAGTCGTTGTGAGTGTTCAATGAGTTAATGCCTGTAAAGCCCTTGGATCAGGGCTCATTAAATGTTAGCTGTTATTATTATTATTGTGAAGTGGCTTGAATGAGGCCATTGGGCATGCCTCATTCTCTGTTGGCACACAGAAATAAATTACCTCTGCAGAATTTCTATGAAGATCAATACTGCTTTTTTTTCTTAATTTAAGCTATTTTCAAAATGTACAAATAATAGAACTTTCTCCCCAAAACGAAGAGAATTCCAGGAAGAGGCTTTTAGCAGGAGGAGAGGAGCTCAGATTACAAGGACATGCAGGCTGGCAAGCAGAAGCGACCACTAATCCTAGCTGGAGAAGATGATTTTGAGCTCATCTGCACACCTGCTGTGAGGATTTAAGGGGAAAGTCACCACTGAATGAGAGTTTGACTTTTTTTCTCCCTGCCTATGTTATTCCATGGGCAAAGAAAAGTGCGAATCCAGCTGACATGTATGGCCCGTGTGCTGGGAATCTGCAGGAGGTAAAAACTCCCAATAGAGCCAAAGACAGCACAGTAACGGGTTGGCTGCAGAAGAACCACGAGTGCTGCTGCCTCCTTGGAGCAGCAGGTGTCCCCTACTCCACTTTTGCCTGGTCAGAAGAAGAAGCCGGCATGGGATCTAGCACAGGCTAGATGCTAGCCTGATCTTCCAGGTCACTCAGAGGGTTGGAGGAAGAAATTCAAGCTAGGGTCCCACACTGAGTGGCACTGGAGAAAGGCTCACTAGCATCTGTTGGCTTCAGGAACATCTGTCAAACTGAATATAGGATCTTGTTCTTTGTCTCCATGAGCTGAAATTCTTCCTGGGATCTCTTCCTCCCCTCTCATACATTCCAGTGTCCCTGTGTATGAAGCAACTTTTATTATTGAAACACATGAAATTAAATTATCTTTTCTGCTGAATGATAGTTATCTTTTGGTCTAGCCAAGTAGGCTAGACCTTACCCACATTAGAAGCTTGATAAATGTTTGTTGAATGCAAAATATACAAATCAAGGACATAGACTCAAGGATTTAAAACTTCAAAAGGCACAGAAGTGAAAAGAAAAATCCTGCTTTTTCACCCCACCATCACTTTAGCCCGTTGTCAAAGGGACATTATTAATAGTGTCTTATTTTTCTTTCCAGAAAGTATCTATAAATATAGAAGCATATATGTTTTTAGTTTGTGTAAATAACATGAAGTTTCTATATGTTTGTCTCTGTGACTATATGAATGATATTCCATCACGCTTGAGAGGAATTCCTTTAGGATGGTTTGATTTAAAACACAGACTTTATGACAGAGAGGACATTCATTTTGGAGAGTTGTATGGCCCACTCCAAAGAAGTAGGCAGTAATCTTCTAAAGCAACTGACACTGAAGTACAGGAAGTTTGTGTTGTGCTACCAACTGGAAAAGAAGTTCCATACAGATTAAAAGATCCAACACAGAGAAATCAAACCAGAATTTCAAAACTGGGTCCCAATTGGAAATTCATAGGAGTAGGCAGTTCAAGTTGCAAGTCCTAATTTCTGATGAAGCTCTTTCTCAGGTGATAATTTTGTGCAGTATCTTTTAAGATGAGTAGCAGCAGGGATTTATTTATTTAATATTGGTTAATGAATTTCTCAAACCACTCTGGGCAGGTTTGTAATTCTATGTAGGTCCTCCCCCTCTTTTAGTATTTTGCAGCATACACAACAAATATGTAAGTGTCTACTCTGAGCCAGGCACCATATTAAGTGATAAGGTTATAAAAATAACCAACACTTGGTTCTTGACCTCACAGAGTTCAAGACAAATTAAGAAAAATATTCCATTAATGGTCTGGAGGATATTTCAGATGTCCACTTTAAGCCTGTCAGATCGAGTTTTAGACTAAAGTTTTTAACCTTGAAGGGAGCAGAGAATAGACAGGGCATCCTTAGATACTATGGATGAGTTTTTCAATGGTCCTTTATTTATAAATATTCATTCATTCAAAAGACACTTACTTAGTACAAATATTTTGTCGGTAGGCTTTTGTAGGTCACTGTGAGGACTTTGGCTTTTACTTTGGGTGAGATAGAAGTGATTGGTTTTGAGCAAGAGTGATGTCATCTGATTTGCATGTTAACAGATTTACTATGCCTACTATTCAGAACACAGAGTCTAGGGAGCAAGGGCACAGAAATCACTTAGAGGCTGTTACAATAATCTAGAGAGAGATGATGGTGGCTTAGACCAGGGTGTTGATGGTGGAGGTAATAAAAATCAGTTGAATTCTGGATATCTTCTGAAGATATATTCAGTGACGGATTAGATGTGGAGTGTGATCATGTTGTCAACAGAGAGATGGCTTTAACAGCATGTACACTAAGTGCTGAAGTATGAAGAAGAAGTGAGCATGAACACAAGAGAATCAATGATAATAATTGAAAATGGAAGGTAAGTTGGACAAAGAAAATGAGAAGACCTTAGATGAAGTGAGGGAAAGTGAAAAGGTGGTAGAGTCAATGGATAGTTGGATTTGATACAATAAGAGATATTATCTATGAAGACAGAGTCCCAAGAAAAATAGGTGGTGGTTGGAAGATGGATGCTAGAAATTTAGATTATGAAAGGCTTGCAATTTTTGGTAATAACGAAGTCTAAAATATACCATAGGAATGCTTGATGATGAACAAGATCATGGAGGAGAGGAGGTAAAGGAGCTTAGAGGCTAGAGTATTGGGAGAATCATCTACGTGGATTTTGAAATCACTAAGAATTAAGATAGCAATGGTATATGTATACCATGGAATACTACTCAGCCATGAAGAAGAATGTCTTAATGCTTTTTACAGCAATTTGGTTGGAACTGGAAATTTGTGAAATTTTTATATTTTAAAAATAACTACAATTAAGGCACATTTCAAAAGAATATTTCTTCACATTTCTCAATCTAAATTTCACTTTTCAAGAAATTACCTAATTTTT
>CAUYSK010077467.1:0-29678 GCA_963575035.1 Avahi laniger | reverse complement strand
TTAATTTCTTTCTATTTTTGGTAGAGATGAGGTCTCGCTCTTGCTCAGGCTGGTCTCGAACTCCCGAGCTCAGAACGATCCGCCCACCTCGGCCTCCCAGAGAGCTAGGATTACAGGCGTGAGCCACCGCGCCCGGCCACTATTGTTAGCTTTGATGTAGTTTTGTTGACTACTTAAAAGTCTGTCTGTGGAGGTTAGGGAACTTTAGATATTTGTGAGAGGTATCATCTTGGTGATATTGAATTCATTTCAAGAATGGGTACCATCTTTTCCCGTTTTCTTCTTCTCTGATACTACCCCATAAAGAATTTAAAATTTCTGGCCGGGCGCGGCGGCTCACGCCTGTAATCCTAGCTCTCTGGGAGACCGAGGAGGGTGGATTGTTTGAGCTCAGGAGTTCGAAACCAGTCTGAGCAAGAGCAGGACCCCGTCTCTACTAAAATTAGAAAGAAATTAATCGGACAACTAAAAAATATATAGAAAAAATTATCCGGGCATGGTGGCGCATGCCTATAGTCCCAGCTACTCGGGAGGCTGAGGCAGGAGGATCGCTTGAGCCCAGAAGTTTGAGGTTGCTGTGAGCTAGGCTGATGCCACGGCACTCTAGCCTGGGCAACAGAGTGAGACTCTGTCTCAAAAAAAAAAAAAAATTTCTCCATTACAATGGTGGGATAACTTTCATTAACCTTTTATCATACTTAGTCAAATTTGGTCTATAGGAAACCAGGTTACAGCTTCCAAATGTTCTCTGTTAATGTAATCACATTCCAAAGGCAAAAAATTTGTGACAAAACACGTGAAATAAGCCGGGTGCAGTTTCTAAGGATAAATAGTATCAGGACAGTTAATGTTGTTAACTGTCCATTGCCCAGGCTAGAGTGAGTGCCGTAGCATCAGCTTAGCTCACAGCAACCTCAAACTCCTGGACTCAAGTGATCCTCCTGCCTCAGCCTCCCGAGTAGCTGGGCCTCAGGCGTGAGCCACCACGCCCAGCTAATTTTTTTTTTATTTCTATTTTTAGTTGACTTGCTAATTTTTTCTTTTTTTAGTAGACACGGGGTCTCACTCTTGCTCAGAGCTAGTCTCGAACCCCTGAGCTCAAGCGATCCTCCTGCCTCTGCACTCCCAGAGTGCTAGGATTACAGGCGTGAGCCACCATGCCTGGCCAATGTTGTATTTCTTCTGAACACTAGGTCGTGGGACTTTACTATGGCAGGCATTAAAGACCCACTGTACTGAAAGACGTTAGAGGTGACCTATCTTCCTGAACTCACCAACAAGAGGCATGTTCCTGTTCAGTTATTACTTCACTAAATCGTTCAATTCTAGCATCAGAATTGTTGTGTGGGGGAGTGAGTGTAGACAATGAGTAAGAATCTGATGACCAAGTCATAGAGTAAATGTTTGGAGATCGAAGCATCATGTGAACCTCTTATGCATTGAGCGTTTATCCCCACTGCTATTCAGTGTCATCCATCTCCTCTGAACATGTGGGATGTTTCAGGACTCAGTGACCTTTGAGGATGTGGTTGTGACCCTCACTCAAGGGGAGTGGGCTTTAATGAATACTTCCCAGAAGAGTCTCTACAGAGATGTGATGCGGGAAACCTTGAGGAACCTGTCCTTTGTAGGTAAGAATATTATTCATTCACTTAAGTGATTTAGAAAACAAGTGTTTCTTGCTCAATATGGGAGGGGAATGCTTTGGTGAATAAATAAAGCATGACTGATGTGTGCAATCAACAGACAATCTAATAATTCTCTATAATTTTTGTGATTTTGGGGGGTGTTTACATTTAGGAGTAAAATGGAAAGACCAGGACTTTGAAGATCAGTACAAAAAGCCAAGGAGAAATTTAAGGTAATTTGCACTCAGGAGACAAGGCAATTTCCCTGAGAGAGAACCGTAGAGTATCAGAAACAAAACAAACAAAACGAGTTAAGCTGAGCTTCAAATTTATTTATTCTTAGAAAGTTGTCATCAAAATATACACATAAATGTGACATAGATGTTCATAGTTTGCAAGATGGTTCCCTTGGAAACACTATTAAGAAACCCCATATGAATACCACTGTTTTGATAATAGCTGCACTTTCGCCATTTGCAGAGCATTCAGATCACTCACATCAAAGAACTCAAGAACAGGGCACAAAGCTTACACTTTCCCTGATACTGTTAAAAATTTAAGTTTAAAATCTATTAACACATATAAAAATCCCCATTAGAAATAAATCCTCAACAATGTGCTTCACATTTTTTACAGACGTTATTTGGCAGAGAGACTTCTTGGAAGTAAGGAAAAGTGTCAAGGTAAAGAAGCCTCGTGCCAGATTCCAGGGTGTGTTGGGAACAAGAAAACTATTTCTGGAGTAAAAGCACGTACAAGCAACGTGTGCAGAAGACTCGCCAGGAGTCATTCATTTCACAATGGGCACATCAGAGATCACAACGGACGTGAAGCAGATGAATTTAAGAAATCTGGAGAGAAGCCATATACACATGACCAATGTGAGAAATTCTTCAGTGATTACTACTCTCTTCCAACATATGAAAGGCTTCACACTGGAGAGCAACCCTATGAGTGTAAGGAATGTGGAAAAACCTTCATTTCGTTGAAAGGTATTCGAAGACATGTGGTCATACACATGGGTGGTGGACCTTATAAATGTAAGCTTTGTGGGAAAACCTTTGATTATCCCAGTTCATTGTTTATGCATCAAAGGGTTCACACTGGAGAGAAGCCCTATGAATGCAAGCAATGTGGGAAAGGCTTCACTCATGCCACTCCCTTGCGAGAGCATGGAAGAATTCACACTGGTGAAAAACCCTACGATTGCAAAACGTGTGGTAAAACCTTTATTTATCGCAGTTCTTTTCGAACTCATGAAAGGAAAGTACATGGGAAGGAAACCTTATTAATGTAAGAAATGTGGGAAATCATTCACTTGTCTTGTAAAGGTTCGAAGACAGGATGATGCATACTGGAGTGGGACCTTACAAATATAAGATATGCCTTACATACAAAGGGAAAGCCTTGGATTTTCCCATGCAGTTCAAATTGCATGAAGGAACACATACTGCAGAGAAACCCTGTGAATCTAAGCAATGTGGGAAAGGCTTTAGCAGTTACAGTTACTTTCAAATGCAGGAAAAGTGAAACTACAGAGAACCACTATGAATGTAAACTATGTGGTTTCTCTTTAGACATCCCAATTCTATTCAAAATCAAGAAAAGAGTCACATTGGAGAGAAACCCTATGAATTCAAGGATTGTTGGAAAGCCTTTAGTTGTCTCACAAGCCTTTGAAGACACATCATTATGCATGATGGAAATGGAATTTACATATGTAAGATATATGGGAAAGCCTTTGTTGTTCCCAGTGTATTTCATATGCATGACAGAAGTCACATAGGAGAGAAACCCTATGAATATGAGTAACGTAGTAAAGCTTTCAGTTGTTCCAACTCTTTTTTTGAATATATAAAATGTTTTACACTGTGGAGAAACCCTGTAAGTATCAGCATGATGGTAAAACCTTCTGTTGTTCAAAGTACATTGCAATAGATGAAAGGACTCCCAGTGGACAGAAACCGTATGAATGTAAGGAATATGGGAAAGTTTTCATTAGTTCCAGTTCCTGTCAAAAACTAGAAAGAACTCATGCTATTAATGTGTGAGAGAAATGCTATTATTGTAAGAAATTTGGAAAGCAGTCTGTTGTCCATTTCCTTTCAAACACAGGAAAAGAGAGTGGAGAAAGAAACTATGAGTTAATTGGCTTTTGAGTTAAGAAGAGACACCTATAGGACAATAATATCTAGTAGATGTTAGTTAAATGTACTTAGAGTTGGATCTCTGGATTGTTATGTTAGTGTTGGTAATTTTTGGAAGTAGATTTCCCAGAATCCATTCCATTTATGATTCCATGATAGAATTCACCAATAGCATGTTAGACATGAAGAACGCATTGGTTACATTTTGGAAACACCATACAGGGGGACAGATTAATACAGACTTTTCCGATACCTTCTCCCAGCCCATTTTTTCATTTCTTTGCCTTGCCAATCAAGAGGAGTCTCAAAAATCACTTGATGTTCATTTTATCAGAGGTGTAGATTTCCAAAGATGTCTCCAAAAGCTCCATGTTAAGGATTCATCTACAGTTTGGTTTCACTTCAGGCATTATGTTTATCAGGCTAATGTTCAGAGTGTCATAGATGGGAATATCTCTGATACTTTGACTCCCATAACCTGTAGATTGAATTGGTATAAAGTATGAGGGTTTCTCAATAGAATTTCTTTATAGAATCTGTGTTTGTTTAGTTGTACTGATTGCTGTTCAAATGATGTGAGTCATTTCTGTGTATTAAATGCTGTCAGGATGTGAACTTAATTCTACCCTTGCTAATCATAATAGTCCTAACCTAGAAGCCTTAAAAATGGTGTGGAGGTCAATTTAATTCATGACAATTGCCAGTCAGTCATATTATAAGAAGAGGGGAGTTTTGGTAATTCTTTTGATTTGGAATATGTTCTCTTCTATTAAATTTAAAGACATGGTTACACAATAGCCTTGTTTTTGTCTTGATTCATATGATCACTGAGTTACAGTGTCACATGTTGCAGGTATATAACATGTTTCTCTTCAAGAGCATAAGAATTGGTCTTAAGGGAGGCCAGCTCCAAGGCTTTGGGAATCTGTTTTTGCCTCACTTATCCTCTAAGTGCTAAAATACTTACTATCCTGTATTTGACACTGTTTTTTGTATAGTACCTCAGTTAAAATATATACATGCACTTATTCCTTAAGATGCTATATAATCCTTTCTTACAATTTTCCATATTGTGTCAAATGAGGCCAATATGTTTATGTAAATTGTCTGAGTAGAACCCGAGGAGGGAGCAAAATCAGGTCACTATTCCAACCAAGCCTTTCTTGCTCAGATAATATGCTCTTGATGTGAATTTATCAGTAGTCCTCATATTCCAGCATCGTAGAGTAAAAGGCAATGTGGAAAAGTTAGTTTTATATATCATGCAATGGCATGCAACAAGCCAATCATTTCCTTCAAGGTGCCAGCCAAGCTTCTGTTCAGAAGAGCCTATTTGAAACTCCTTAGAGTCAAAACCCAGGTACCACAGGACAGAGCAGCAGTCAGTGACCAAACCCTCACCGTATAGGGAGACGACATATCCAGCTGCAGATGATGTATCCACAAGAGTGATGTATGCAGTCATTGCCTGTGAGATTGTACAGAGAGTCGTGGATCAAGGGAGAGATGGCAAAGACAGAGTGAGATACTCCCACATCTAAGCACTACCTCAACTTTCTCCTTTGAAGGCCAAATTCAAAGTGATAGTTTTGGCCAGAGAGTAGAAACACCACCATTGACATGACTTCAGATGTGACTTTCCAACTGTTGTGTTGGGATGGCCAGTGAAGGTAAGGGACAATGGAAGTGCATGGTGAGGGAGATGAAAGAGACCCATCTGAGAAACAGGCTATTGGCCTTGACTGTGGGTGTTTCCTGATGCTTCACAAAGAGCTCAAGAGCTACCACAGAGAAAATATAGTGGTCTAGGCCCAAAGGGTGTTTGTATACCAGGAAGGCCACCACTTTTGGAAGACAGTGATTGATGTTGCTTTATGTTTTAATCCTGATGCTTTGACTAAGTCATGCGCTTTTCTGCATCTGACTTAAAAAGGAATGATCCAATTTCTGATTTTCTGCAATTTATAAGTAAATGTTATTTTGGCAATCTCTAGGACTCAATATTCATTCTGGAACTGCCTGCAGGCACAGAGCTACAGATAGGGTATATCATGAATATTTTCAAGGTTACACTGTTACTTCTGCATCTATTGAACAAAAGAAAATGTATTTCTACATTGTGTATTCCACATGGAAAGGAGTCTTTTACCTGTTATGCTTAAATTTTCTTATAATTAATGAGGTTTTAATATCATTTGATCATTTGGTATTAGGAAATTATTAGCTGAGAATATGATATCCTAGTTATACATGGTCAATACCTTCATTATTGAAATATAAACACTCATTTGTAGATATGTGTGTTTTATATTTGCAGTTTTTTATAAAGCAATGTTGAAGAAATGAAAAATCCTTTTTAGGATTTATGAACTTAAATTGAAAATATGATTTTTTTTCCAGTAAAAACTTGCAATTTATTCCTGATCTAACAAATTATCACCCAGTTCATTTTCAATAGTATGAAATTGTATTTAAAAGACTTAGTAATTTTAGCTGGGTGCAGTGGCTCACGCCTGTAATCCTAGCACTCTGGGAGGCTGAGATGGGAGTATTGCTTGAGGCCAGGAGTTCGAGACCAGCCTGGGCAATAGCAAGACCCGGTCTCTACAAAACAATAGAAAAATTAGCCAGGCATAATAGCATGTGTCTATAGTCCCAGCTACTCAGGAGGCTGAGGCAGTAGAGTCACTTGAGCCTAGGAGTTTGAGGTTGCTGTGAGCTATGATGACACCACTGCACTCTAGCCTGGGTGACAGAGCAAGACAATGTCTCAAAAAAAAAAAATTGGAACTGTAATATTCAGGGCATCATACTATTAGCAGAGAGATAAACAGATCAAGGGAAAGGAAGAATCTTCAATGAAAAGTTGATCATGGACAGAACAGATATTGTGAACTACTGGCAGAAATCACGACCTTTTTAATATATGAGGCAGAGACAAACTGATATCTAAGTGGATAAATACATTGTATTCCCTTCTATTCCATGGACAATAAGCAATTTATAGTGCAGGTAAGTGTGAAAGATAAAATGAAGATGCTTTGATGGGAGGAGGATCGCTTGAGCTCAGGAGTTCAAGACCAGCCTGAGCAAGAGTGAGACCGACAAAAAATAGAAAAAATTAGCCAGGTGTGGTGGTGCACACCTGTAGTCCCAGCTACTCAGGAGGCTGAGGCAGGATCACTTGAACCAGGAGTTTGAATTTGCAGTGAGCTATGATGATTCCAATGCACTCTACTGGGGGCGACAGTGAGACTCTGTCTTAAAAAAAAAGATTTAGTAATTTCAAATGTGAACATAAGTTATATTCTTCCTCCTCATTTACTCTCTGTCTCCCTGAGTTGCTATAGACCTTTTAAATCTTTTCACACTGTATATGTCAGACCATGATCAAAAGTAATACAGAAAAGGCATATACAAATATCTTTTGAACACCATAATAAAAGTTTCATTTTTGACCTAAAACAAGTAAGCAACTTAGATGTACATGGAAAGAACTATGGTAACTTGTGAACATTTGAATGGCAGAGAAGGTCAAATAATGGTTACTGTGGTGACACTATTGGTAGAGAAGCACAAGCTTCTTAGATATGACATTGAGACATCATGTGACCAAGCTGAGCCTGGTGGCATGCACCTGCAGACCCAGCTACTCAGGAGGTTTAGGGATGAGGACAGCTTGAGCTCATGGGTTTAGACTAGCCTGTGCAACTAGCCAGACCCCAGCTCAAAAAAAAAAAAAAAAATTTAGAAAAAACAGCCATACTTCTTGGTTTGCCAAGAACAAGTTCTCTATTATTCCTTCATGCCAGCATAATTTTTTATAGCCACTCTCTTTGTCATGGGTGTTCATATTTAATATTTCAACATCAAAAATATGGTATCCTTACACTTAAGCTAAAGTAGGTTACTTTCAATTAAATGACGTTTTTAGGAAAGTTCAGATCTCAGCACTTATCAAAAGTTTGGGCTGTGTCCATATCTCCAGCCAGTGTTCACTGAGCATATTTTGTATATTAGTGCAATAAAGATGCCCAAGACATAATTTGTCATGACAGAATTTCTTTTTTATGACTTCTGCTGAGTCTGTACTTACTAAAAAACATTCTGTTTTCCATTTTCACTGTCACTACTTGGTATTTTTTTCTAATCCTCATTTATTTTCCTTGGATAATTGTAATTTTCCATGTGCTGTTCCTGGCATCAGTTCTTGTTCCTTTATGCAAATATACAGGTACGTAGTGTCTTTTCTCTGCGGCATTCTGAAGTTATACCTCTCTGCTGAATCTTGCCTATGGTGCTAATGGATAAAGTCCAATGTGTTTACACAGACCAAAAGCCCCTTTTATGAACTTTCTTCTATTTACTCCTTGCTGTGTACCGAGTTTAGTCTCCCCAAAAACTCATACTTTGTGTCTCCACACCCCAACGCAATGGCATTTGGGGACAGGGCATTTAGCAGGTAATTAGAGTTATGCAAGGTCATGAAGATGAGCTCTCATGATGGGATCGATCAGTGGCCTCTTAAGAAGAATAGAGAAAGATCACTCTCTCTCCATCATATGAGGACACGGCAAGAATGCATCTATCTACAAACCAGATGTTCTTCACCATGAACCACACTGGCCCTCAGCTAGATCTTGGACTTTGCAGGTTGCAGAAGTGTGAGAAATAAATGTCCTCTGTGTGAGACACTCAGTCGTGGTATTTTGTTCTAGCAACTTGAGCTAAGACACCCCTTTAGCTTCATTTCCCCACATTAACCATACACTGTTGTATGATTGTTGCACATGGATCTACCTGAAATGTCTCCAAATCTTCCATTTGTTGTCATCATTTAGTGTCCCCACACATGATATTGATTCTGATTTGAATAGCCTTCTTTTTTGACAGGGTCCACGCAGAAAATGGGTAACGCCAGAAAACGGGTAACGCATGGTGAGAATGATGAAGATACTTACAAAAGTGCCGACAGTATTCTAGGAAGACCATGCGGCACGTGCACGATGAAAGCAATCGGCAGAAATATTATCAAGACCCCAGTGAGACCCTGAGCTTTAGCAGAGGGCAGTTCAGCAGGAGTTGTGGCCTTTCCCGGGGGAAAACAGGACTGCCAGCCCCTCAGGACAGCAGGGTGGCAGCCAGGAAAATGAAGACCTTCACTTTTCCATCCTATTTGCTGCTTTCCTGATGGAATTTTCCATGACCTGAACCAAGCAGAAGCCAGAGGCTGTGGGATCCTGACTGCTGTGGTACTTGCAGGTCAGCTTCGTGGGCTATACGTGCCATCTCCTTCCTCCTGTCTAGCTTTCTGTTATCAAAAAAATCCCAAAGTTGCCATTTGAAAAGGAGAACTTTATTTTTTATTAAGGGAGGTTGCAACCTGCAGGCTGGCCATCCTGTGGGGCTGGGAATCACAGCCTATGGCAGAGACCAAAAGCAGACACTCTGTGGGAGGGTAGAGTGGAACAGCAATTTATGTCCAGTGAATTGGCTCACTAAGCATATTTAACAGATTATAGGAGGAGCTATGAATATTCATGGTGTTGGGGGCACGCATGCATAGTAAGCATACATGCATGTTACATGCCTCCCATGTTTACTTTGTGGTGGAGACTTAACATTTAAATGCATTACACTTATGACCTATACCTCAAAAGGTGAAGCAGAGGACAGGAGTGCACTCAACGCACAGCTTCTCTAAACCAGCTAGAACCAGTCCATGGTTCATGGTCTCCTATTAGGAGAAAGTTAACTGCAATCAGTCTCTTGTCCAATAAAAGCTGTAGGTATGGTTTGTGGAAGACGGGGGTCATTTAGTGCCTGAAAGTCAGCGAGCTGCAATTATTTCAATATTGCCTCCCTCTAGGCCAGTGCTTCTTTAGCTGCTAGAGAAAAAGAAAAATCTTGTGTTAGTTAGAACGTAGCTTATTCTGGCCAGGTGCGGTAGTTCACACCTATAATTCTAACAGTCTGGGAGGCCAAGGCAGGCGATCGCTTGAGCTCAGGAGCTCAAGATCATCCTGAACAAGAGTGAGACCCTGTCTCTACTAAAAATAGAAAAATTAACCAGGCGTGGTGGCATGCATCTGTAGTCCCAGCTACTCAGGAGGCTGAGGTGGGGGGATCAGGAGTTTGAGGTTGCAGTGAGCTATGATGAGGCTACTGCGCTCTAGCCTAGGCAACAGTGTGAGACCCTGTATCAAAAAATATATATATATATATTATTTCAGGTCTGATCCCAAATGTCACCTCCTCAGCAAGTCATCTTCCTCCCACCTCAGTTACTCCTACTTCTTTCCATGTGCAGATTTTTTCACTGCACTTTTCAGAAACAGGGAAACGCAATCAAAATTCACAGGATTTATCGCTTTCTTATCAACCTATGAAAAGTTAAATCATGTAAATGAAAACAGATTGTACAGTGTCATCTTCACTTCTATCAACTGTATGTCCCTATATAAAAGTCTTCCAAGGATCTGCTTTGAACCATTTTCCAGAAAGCTCTTCCTTGCAGTGATGGCAGCATGAACATCTACACACCCTGTCTGGGGTGTGGATTTCTCAGGGTTGTGTTGAGACAACCCCGTGTTTACAGCAGGTGATGGCTAGTTTAGAATATTCTGTGTTTTCTTTCAATGAGAAGTAAATAAAATGGATAATGTACTTACCCAAGATATCGTAGTCTACCCTGGAAGACAATTTCAAATGAATAATTTAAATTGAGGGACATCAGAGACCCACAGGTAGATTCGGTTTGGGGCCAGTTAGACTCCTTGAAAGGAAATACTATGTATACAAAGCTTAAGATTTATCTACAGAAGTGATTGGGTGGGGGTGGTTTGAGAGAGTGTTTCAAATGGGTAAATTGAACGTATACATCCCCAGACACAGAGCACCCAGTGATAGCCATGACCTGATGTAGGTCAGGGAACTGCTGAAACAGGAAAAAAGGGAGGAGTTCACATTTGATTAGTTGTTCATAACATTTCGTTAACGTGAAAATTAAAATTTTGCTGCCATCTTTGTTTTCTTAAAGTAATAATTAATGTGCTAGTTTTTAAATTCATGTAAAGTGTCGTAGAATCTGCCTCCTCCACTTTATACACAAACACAGGAGGAAAGCAGGGGTCCTGCTGGTTTTTTATTCAAACACTGGGATTGCGAGTCTTTGTCCCGTTTAACTGATCCATGTTGGTGAGAAGCAGGCGAAGACCCTGCAGTGGGCAGCAGAGCCTGAGACCAGTGGCTCCAAGCTGGCCTTGGATTCCAGTAAATTCTTTATTCAACTTTTATTAATAGTTGGTCAGCTATCTTGTCCACAGACTTCTCGAAGTCTTTCAATTTCTTTAGGTCAACCTCTTCCTCTGGACTGTTCTTTTTTCTAATTAACATGATGACCCAGCAACCATTATTATTATTTTTGTTTAGTTTGCAGAAATTTATTAACATTGAAAGACGTTGTTTAATCTTCCCATCAGCATCCATGAAAATGCCTGCAACAAAAATCACTTTTAGCTACATTTCTGGATTTTAATTTAGATGGCACCTGGGAAACACAAAATATATCAGATCTTTTGTTGTCCTGGCAACCATTCTGTATTCCAAGTGCTGACAATGGTGTCTCCATTTCCTTTAGAGATTTTCCTTTAAATAAGAGTTTCTGAAAACGCAGTGGAACCCCTGTGGCCTATTCAGCTACCTGGGCCAGGTCTTGGACAACTGGTTCACTGCTGCCCGGCTGTGGGGTAACATGAAGGGCGTGCTTCTCATTGCTGTGGGTGACAGTCACCGTGAGCCCGGCTGCCGCCATTTCCTCCCTGTTCACCTCCTCGCTCCGAGTCACCTTCTGGCTCCGGGCCGAGCGGGGCCGGGCTTTCTTCTCCACCCGCGGCCTGCGAGTGCCGGCAGCGGTGCCCCCGGTGGGTCGGTCATGCCCGCTGGTCGCACTCGGGGCGGACTCCGGATCGATGGACGCTGAGAGGCCGGCGGGCCGCGCTGCGCCGCGGGTTCTGACTGGCGCGGCTTCCAGGGGCGCGCAGCCGGGGGCCCAGCTGCTCCCGGTCCCCTCGCGGTCTCCGCGCACCACCGCGCTCCGCCAGGTCCGCGCTTGTTGACCGCCCGGCGGCGATGCTCGCTGAGCGCCGCGTCTTGCAACCCCGCCCGGCCTGCTGTTGTGTTTTTATTTATTTTTTTTTCTGGAAATGGGTAGATTGAGAGATAAGGTGTGAAAAAGACTTGGCCATGCCGCATCCTCAATTCCTGACTCCTGGAGGACATCAGGTCCTCCCTCCTGTTTCAGTGTGGCCTGGCCAGGCCTCGGTTGCCCTCCTGCGCTGAGGCCAGGTGATTGCTCTATTGGACAGTGAGTGTGCAATTCCCTGCACACACTTGTGACCCCCGTGTCCAAGAGGAAGAAGAAGGAAGGAAGGGCTCTCTGAGGACAAGAAAACGCCAGAGTAGGCTCTGGAAAGCCTGAAGCAAATTCTTTTTTTTTTTTTTTTTTTTTTTTTGTGGCAGAGTCTCACTGTGTTGCCCTGGCTAGAGTGCTGTGGCATCAGCCCGGCTCACAGCAACCTCCCACTCCTGGGCTCAAGCGATCCGCCTGCCTCAGCCTCCCAAGTAGCTGGGACCACAGGCATGCGCCACCATGCCCGGCTAATTTGGCCTCCAACTCCTGACCTCAAGCAATCCTCCCACCTCGGCCTCCCAGAGTGCTAGGATTACAGGCGTGAGCCACAAAGCCTGGCCTCCTGAAGCAAATTCTGCTGAAATGCCAGTATCCCCACGGTGAGGATCCTATCCCAGCCGGGAGAAGGAAGCCCCGCCCCTCAAGGGCTGTGGCTAGGACCTTTTCCTCGGGATCCGCCCAGCCTTGCCTCCTGCCTTTCTGGCCCTCCGCCACTAGGGGGCGGGGCCTGGACCGCTACCCAATCAACAGCGGTATTCTGCAAACTGTCCAATCAGGCGCTGAGAGGGCGAGAAGCTCCACGAAACCGCGGGATCTGCTCGCGCCGTGTGCGCGGGGCGTCGCAGGTGCGATGCTCTGAGAGGTGTGGGTGCGCTGTGGCCGCTTTCCAGCTGTGACCTGACTGACTGCAAAAGCCGTAGGGAGACCCAGGGACAACCCAAAAGCCGAAAAATGGTGAGTGTGTCGGGTAGGGGTCCCGAGACTGCGGAGGAGGGGCTGGTTGGAACCTGCTGGAAACGGCTGTGGCGGTACCCGGGCCTCCCAGCCATCCACTCCAGAGTGGGCGACCCGAGTCGCTGCTGCTGGGGAAGCTCACCTCTCGGTCCCTCCGGCCAGCAGGGTGGGGCTGGGCCGCATCTGGGCCCCCAGGAGTCCTGTCCCTTCTCTGCATGGTGACCTCGGCCTGGTGCCCTCTCTGGGCAGGTTCACAGCCACAGACCCGCGTGTCCCCAGATTGTGCGGTGACGGCGGGAGGGTCATGGGGGGAGGATCCCAACTCGGTGTGTGGGGGTCCTGGGTGGAAGGGGCTGTGGTATGTGGACGGCGGGGTCCCCATCCCCTGCATTCTCCTGTAAGGAGACCCTTTTCCACTCTTCCAAACATATATGAGGCAGGGTCACAAACCCATGGCCTTGTCCCCCAGGCTAGCTCTTCCTAGCGCTGGGAATAAATCCTTAAATTTCCAGATCCCTGCCTGCATTCCCAAACATCAGCTTCTCTCTAGAGCACAACATTATCATCAACTATTTGTCCTCCATACTGCATTTCATTCAGCTGGGATATATTGTTTATCATTTTTCCACAGATCAATAGTGATCTTTTCAAAAAGACTTATTTTGTGAACATGTCATATGAGAGGAAAGCAGAGAATAACCACCTGACAATCTGCTGTAAAAAATCTTTGTGCCTCTCCTTTTTTTTTTTTTTTAATCTCTTTTAGGCACAGACACCTTATCAGAATGTCTTTGGGTTGAGGTTCCCCTTTCAAAACTTTACAGGATGCTATGTCCTCAGCCCACACGCTGTCTTTTCCTGGTACTGGGTTTCAGAACTGCCTGGGGATGACCAAGTATGACCACAGATGCCAAGTCTCTTGGAGGGTCTAGTGAGTATCAGTCCCTGGGTCATTCCTCCCAGAGGATGGCCTGAGGTAGGGGAGTGTGGCCTCTCTGTAGCTGGATGCCTGGGGTGGGAGGAGTTTCCTATTATAACCTTCGTTTAAAAAGGTAATCCCTTGGGACATTCAGCATTTCCACCTGCCGCCCCCCCAACCCAATTTCCATTCTTTGGAGACAGACACATTGGAGATTAGCCAATCGGATGCTGTGACACAGGAAAGTGATTCCTAATGCTGGGAGCCACTTGAAGTCCAAGTGGTTTCTTGGATTCACACAAGAAAGAATTCAGGAGCAAGCCAACAGAATAAAGTGAAAGCTAGATTTATTCAGAAACTATAGAAAATTGCAAAGTCTACTCCTCAGACTAGAGGCTGGCTCTCCCTGCAGAAGAGAACCAGCCCATTGCATCCAAGGATCAGTCGCCTGGTTCCTGTTGCCTTTGTGTTTAAGCAACAGGCTAAACAAGGGGAGGAATATTCATGACAGGGGTGGTGTTTCTCCACCATCTTGGTTCTAACCCCTTGGAGCTTGCCCTGCCTTCATCTTGTTTTGATCAGGGCAACTAGAAACTTTGTTTCAAAATTTTCTGACTCAGTGAGGCAATGCTGCAGCAATGCACAAAGCAATGCCTAAGGCATCACCTGCAGCAATGTGGTACCCAAAGCAGTACCTTCTAGTTTCCTGTCTCAATCCCGCCCTCAGAGATAATACTCCCCCTTAATCTCAAGGGGTTGTAGAAGGTCCATCTTCTATAGATTTTTCCTGCTGATTTTATGGGCATAGGCTCTGCCTAGCATTGCGGGAGTAAAAATCTTTGGAAATCTGGTCTTGGGGCTCAGTGGCAGGATGCCTCCATGTTCTGGATTGGCTGGTGGGATGGGTTGGAAGCCTTGCATTAGCATCCTCTTAGCATGAAATTCTTGTAACCTAAAAGAGACAAAGTTAATAAGAAGGTTAAACAAGCAAGGGCGGAAAAGGAGGAGCAAAAAGATAGCAATGGCGGGCCCGGTAATGGGAGAAACCAGGTAATGAATGGGAGATATTTTTTGATAGAGGACCATATATCCCCTGGCAATGTGGTTCTGGCATTTGGAAGGTATTTGGCTCCTTGCAAAAGGCTGTTAACCCTGGTTTCAACCTTGCCAGAAGAGTTAATATAAAAGCAACAAGATGTGTTGGCAAGGGCATAAACTCCCCTTTGTTCTGCCAAATAGGTGGTCTAAGGCTGTTCAGTGATCTATCCTGTGGTTGGCAAGAGAATTTAGAGAAGTTTGGAGGGCCTTGAGACCTTGACCTTCATTTTCAACATTCCTTTCTGTGAGGATAGACATGTCACGCCACTGGGGATGTATGAAAATAAACTGGGGTTGTTTTCCCTCTATGGTTTTAGAGTATATACAGATTATGTGAAAAGTGAAAGAGAAAGAAGAAGCAATGCAAATTTTGTCACTGACCCCTCCAGTGGGGGGTGGGGTTCGGAATGTTTGAGCAATTATGAAGCATGGCATATCCAACAATCCCTTGAGTTTTGACCCTCAGCCAGGGCACGCGAGAGTTCAGTCAAAAAAAGAAATTGGTGGACAAGGTTCGTATAAAAACTGAGAGCATTATGATGGCGACCACCATAATTGAGATATTAGAGTATACTATGAATTACTCACAACAAAGACAAGAATACAACAGTTAAAACCCAAATCTAAATATTTACTTATCTGAAGCTGAATGATGATTTCTCTTTCTCTTGAATAGGACCTTTAACCCGTCAAGGGGTTGGCTTTCCTAGGCAGGCTCTCATGAACTTTCTTCTGGGTCTGCCTGAAATGGCTCAGGAGAAAAAGGTTTAACTCTAGATAAGTGTACCTAGCTGGCAATTCCTTGAAATTTAACAACAGTGGGGACACTTAGTAATACAGGAAAAGGGCCACTCTTCTTTGGGTGCAATTGGTCATCAGGAGATCCCTCTTTCTAAGATTTTAATAAGACTTGGTCTCCTGGTTGTACACGGGAGTTGACCTCTTCCTTTGAGGGGGAGGGTAATATTTTATTTCCATATCTTTGCAGGGCTGTTTGGAGCTGACTTAGGTTAATATGGGTTAGGGTTCCATGAGATTTTCATCAAATAGAAGGTCTGAGGTTAGAAGAGCCTCCTGTAAGTCATTTCAAATGGAGTATGCTTTAAAGTTCTTTAAGGTTCTATCCTAATTCATAGGAGAGAGACTGAGACCCAGTTTTCAGAGGTCTCCTGACAAAGTTTTGCTAATGTCCTTTTCAGGATATGATTGGCTTTCTCCCCCTTACCTGATGATGGGGGCCTCCAGGAGAAGAGGAGATGATAGGTAATGCCTAAGGCGGAGGAGATCTACTGAGTCACTTTGGCAGTGAAGGAAGGCCCATTATCACATTGTAAATTTCTTGGTAGTCCAGATCGTGGGATGATTTCTTTAAGCGTTTGGACACGTCCAACTCTTTCTCCATCCTGGTAGGAAAATCCTCTATCTGACCCATGAAAGTGTCTATAAACACTAACAAATATCTTAATCCCCTGAAGGGTGTCATCTGGGTAAAATCTATTTGCCAGTCTTCTGGATATGTGCCTCAGTATTGTACGGGTTGGAGTAAAGATGGAGGCATGAGGTGGCTTCCAGAATGGTTAGAGGCACAAAGTTTACAGGCCTCAGTGTTGATCTTTATAGTTTGGAACAAATCCCTACTAAAAGACACGTGTAAGAGAAGCTAAATAGAGTCTCATCCCAGGTGTGATGAGTCTTGGAAGCGCTTAAATACCTTCCATTGTTCCGCTTCTGGGAGAAGTTTTCCTTCTTCAACAGTCACCCCGAGGGGTCCTTTTGTAGGCCCCTCTGTTCAGCCCATTTGACTTCATTGGCTGCATAATGAGGTGGTGCTGACAGGCGTGGCTTCTCCAGTCTTAATGCTGGAGCCTGTAATATTGATCCCCTCTTCGCTACAGCCTTAGCTGTCCTATCTGCCAAAGCATTTCCTGTAGTAATGGAGGTTTCTCCCTTGTGGTGTCCTCTGCAATGAATGACAGCTATTTCCTTGGGAGTTGGACTGCTTCCAAAAGCTCTAGGATCTCAGAGTGGTGTTTTATTGGGGAGCTTTTTGCAGTTAACAATTCCTACTCTTTCTATATATATATATAGCAACATGGGCACAGAGTACTAAGAATCCATATTTGGAGTCTGTTATATATTGATTCTTAAGCCTTGTCCTCACTGGAGGGCCCTAATCAGAGCAATTAGCTCTGCTTTTTGTGCAGAAGTTTGGGGAGGCAGAGCATTAGCTTCAGTAACCCCTTGTTGATTAACTATAGCATACCCAGCTATTCTCTTTCCTTCATGGATGAAGCTACTTCCATCTGGAAACCGTTCAACATCAGGGTTTGGCAGGGGTTCATCTTTAAAGTCGGGCCTTCTAGATTAAGTCTGGTCTATAACTTCGGTACAAGAATGGATAGCTTCTTGAGAGGTAGAATCAGGGAACAGGGTAGCAGGGTTTAAAACCTGGCATACCTTAAGGGTGTCAAGCAAAAGGGCTTGATACCTCAGCAGATATCCTCCTGTCAGCCATTAGTGTCCCTTGGCTTCTGATACTGCCTGTACTTGATGAGGAGTCATTACTTCCAGTTGTTGTCCCATGGTGAACTTACCAACGTCCTCTACCAATAGGGCAGTGGGGCCTACATCTCGCAAGCATACAGACCATCCAGTTGCCACCTGGTCTAATTGTTTAGAAAAATAAGCCACAAGCCTAGGATTATTTCCAAGTTTTTGAGTAAGGTCCTCCAAGGATAGCCCTTGTCTTTCAGCCACATAAAGGGTGAAGGATTTTTCTAGATTTGGCAGTCCCAAAGCTGGGACAGTCCCTGATTTTTCCTTTAAGGTTAGAAAGACTTGTTGACAAGTTTTGTTCCACTCTGAAGGCTCACGATTTGGTCCTTTTAAAGCCTCATACAGAGGTTTCGATATAAGTCCAAACCCGGGAATCCAAATCCGGCAGAACCCTATGCCATTCCTAGAAAAGTTCTCAGCTGTTTGTTACTGTGAGGTGGCTGAAGTGCAAATATCGTCTTCTGATAGTCCTGGTTCCAGGAGTGAGAACATACCCCAGATATTTGACCTTTCGTACAGCTTTATCAGGGGATACTCGGTATCCTCGCTTTCCCAGGAAATTTAGGAGCTGGATGGTATTTTCATCAGAGTCTTCCTTAGTGGGACTGGATATTACTAACTCATCTACATACTGTAAGAGAGTTCCCCTATTGAATTGGAGTTCCCTCAACTCTTTTGCCAAAGCATTTCCAAACAAATGGGAACTGTCTCTAAACCCTTGGGGTAAAACTGTCCATGTAAATTCGGAGGTCATATAAGTATCTGGGTCAGTCCATTAAAAAGCAAAAATGTATTGAGAATCTGGGTGCAACGGTATACGGAAGAAAGCATCCTTCAAATCCAACACTGTAAACCATTTCGCATCCTCTGGGTTAGTATAGCACAGGGGTTAGGAACTGTTGGATAGACTGGAATCACAGCTTCATTAACTGCCCTTAAATCTTGAACAAACCTGTATTCCCCATTTGTTTTTTTTTTTTTTTTTTTTTTTTACTGGCAAGATAGGGGTATTACATGGAGACTGGCAAAGGCCAATATTGAGATGTCCTACAGGAGCCATGAGAGACCTCAGACCCCGTCAATCCTTTGCTTTCTCTATCATCTATCAGCTTGGGCGGCCCAGGCTTCCTTCAGAACATGGGGCAATCCTTTTTCCAGTGGCCCTCTTGTTTGCCGAAGATGCTCTGATTGGGATCCCAAAACCAAGATCTGAAATGCCTCAAAGGCCATATCCAAAAGCTGATTCATAGTGGTTTGGGGCTTCATTGCTGCCTTTTGTAGTTTTCTCCTGATATTGAGAGCATACTGGGAAATGGAATGCATTTCTGAAAGGGTCTCTCCCTCTGGGGAATGTGGGTCTGTGTTAGTATACTTTCTCAGGGCTTCAAGTAGGCAACCCTGAAATAAGGCAGGGTTCTGATCTTTTCCCTGGGTCACCCCTCTGACTTTGTCATAATTTACTGGCTTTATCACACATTTTTTCATACTCTCTGTCAGGCAAGTTACCCTGTGATTTCTAAGCTCTCGATTTTTGGATCCCATCTGGTAATCCCACTGGGGTTCCTGGTCGGGAACAGGGTCTCCCCCTACACAGTATATGGCATGACCTTGATTTCAAGCTGCGACCCTGTGTGTGTACTCTTAGGCAGTGCTCAGGAATTCTCTGCTTTTCTTCTACAGATGGAGAGTAGTATCTGCAGGTCCTGCCATGTTAGGTCAAAAGTCATAATCAGTTTAGCAAATTCCTCAATAAATCTCCCAGGGTTTTCAGAAAACCAGCCAAACTTCTCCTTACACATAGCCAAATCTGACATAGAAACGGGAACGTGTACCCTAGTTGTCCCTCCATCCCCATTAGCCACTTCTCATAGCGGACACAGATTGACTTTGGGGGCTCATATGGGGCCCCACTCCTGGTGTTACTGGTTGGGCTCACTTCATCTGGCATGGGGGGGGACAAGTTAGGCCTAGTTGGATAGGGAGGAGGTATATCCAATGAATGCCCCGGGGTGGAATCTGTATGGCAGAGTTGGGAGACTGGGGGGTGGCGGGTAGGGAGGTCCCTAAGGGTGGCATGGACCATTTAGGTGGGGAGCCAGGAGAGGGTCATCCAGAATATCTGGTGTGACTTCCTGGTGCCTGGAAGTTACATGGGCTGGGCGCATCTTGAACCCATCCTTCAAGTCAGGATCCTGATAAAGGGCCATGAAAGCTTGAATATATGGGACTTCCCCCTCCCCCGTCTTCCCTTTCTTTTGCAAAACAAATCTAGCTGCAGTGGTATTATACTTTAGGGAGCCATTTACTGGCCATGCCTCCTGATCCTGCCGTGTGTGTTGTGGCCATACAGTGCCACAAAATAAATAAATAAATACATAAACTTTTTTCTTTTTAGACTTTCTAACTTAAATTTATTCCAATTATCGAGGAGGCATCCTAGTGGGGAGTCCTTTGGGATACTTGTTGTCCTTCCCATCCTGAACAGACTTTCTGTTAGACTGGGGGGCTTCTTCAGGCCTATCGGGGACTAATAAGTACAAGATTTCCACCTTCCCTTTTCCTTTAAGAAAGTCAACAAGGCAACAGTGGCCAAACCTTGCAGAGTCAAGGCTGGTGCAGCTGAGAGGGCACAAAGGCTCAAGGAGAAAAGATGGAACACAGCAAAACGACTGTTACAACATACGAAGTGCAGACCAGGCTTCAGTAGGAGAACACATGTAAGATTCCCATGTAACATTATCGTCTGACTTGAAGAAATCACCTGGGGTTTGGGCAAAGGGGGAGAAAAAAGAAAGTTAACAGCAAGAGTAGCAGCCGAACTGCCAGCAAGAAGAAGCCTCAGACAGAAAAATAGGTTTTCATGATCACAGACGGCCTAGAGAAATTATAAAGCCAGCTCACTTAAGATACCAAGGATAAATGTGGAGTTTAAGTGTTTTGGAAGAAAACAACCTAAGGAGGAACAGTCAGCCAGTTGCAGAGAAAACAATTAAGTCTTCATGTTGGGGCAAGCGAAGGCAGGTCATAAGGGGGTAAAAAAGAGTTAAACACTGGCAGAGAGCACTAGGCGGCCTGGCTTTCAGAAAAATAAAACAATCCTTCCCAAGAGGCCCATTTCAGGCCTTTAACTTTGGGTCACCAAACAAGAGAGTCCCTTCCCAATTGCCAAAAACTCCGAGGCAACTGGAGGGGCAGTCAGAAAGAGAGAGATGGAATAACAGAGTCTGACACTTTAGAAGGAAAAAAAAAAAAAAACAACGAAAAGAAACCAAACCAAAGGGAGACTTACCCGTTCTTCAGGTCTGAATAGTGCCGTACTGTCTTAATTTGGGGTCAGATGGGGGTCTCCATTGGTCCCATCTGGGTCACCAGGAAGATGACACAGAAAAGTGATTTCCAATGCTGGGAGCCACTTGAAGTCCAAGTGGGTCCTTGGCTTCGTGCAAGAAAGAATTCAGGAGCGAGCCAACAAAATAAAGTGAAGGTAAGATTTATTCAGAAACTAGAGAAAGTTTCTCAGTTTTTTTTAGTGATTTTTTTTGAAACAGAGTCTCTCTCTGTCACCCTGGGTGGAGTGCAGCGGCGCCATCGTAGCTCACTGCAACCTCAACCTCCTGGGCTCAAGCAATCCTCCTGTCTCAGCCTCCTGAGTAGCTAGGACTACAAGCTCCTGCATGACGCTCTGCTAATTTTTCTGTTTTTAGTAGAGACGGGGTCTCACTCTTGCTCAGGCTTGTCTCGAACTCCTGAGCTCAAGCAATCCTCCCGCCTCAACCTCCCAGAGTACTGGGATTACAGATGTGAGCCACCACTCCTGGCTTTTTTTTTTTTTAATATATATTTTTTGAGACTATGTTGTCTACACTGGTCACAAACTGCTGGGCTGAAGCTCTCCTCCTTCTTCTGTCTCCCAAGTAGCTGAGACGCGGCAGGCGCTCACCATCACGCCTAACATTTTATATAAGGCACTCGAGCATGCTCACATTATGATATCTGCGGAAGATCCTGGAGCCAATCCTCTACGGATTTTGAGAGATGACTGTATTCATAACAGACATTTGTCTGCAGCTGTAGTTCCTGTTGTCATCTATCTTTGTTAGCATAATTTTGGCCTCAGAGAATGAATTTGGATGTATACCCTTGTCTTTAATTTTCTGAATGAGTTTGAAGAAGATTGCTGTTAATTCTTTCTTAAATGTTTGGTAGAATTTCAGCAGTGAAACTATTTGGTCCTGGGCTTTCATTTGTTGAAAAGGCCAGAAATTTCAGAGGCCCAGATTTGTGACTGATTTCTGAAGGGGGAGCAATCTTGTGGGACTGAGCCCTCAACCTGTGGGATCTGATGCTGTCTCCAGGTAGATAGTGTTGAAATTGAATTGACTTGATGTACACTGTAGAATTCATTGCTTGCCTGGCGTGGGGGGAAAAACCCCCACATATGTGGCCACAGAAGTCTTCTGTGTTGATTGTTGGTTTTGAGTGAGAACCTAGAAAGAACACATTTGAGTGGGTTTTTCCCACAGTGTATCACATAACCACCACTCTGAACATCAGAACCACACCTCAGTGGTGACCCTAAAATAGGCCCCATTAGCTGGATGTCTGGCCATTGCCCACCTCCCCATGACTGTCTTATTTTGTTCTGAGTCACTTACCAGCTTTGCTTCCTGATGGCTGCTGTGCTATGTGGCCTGCTGCTTGCTGGGGAGCTCATGCTGTGAGTTGTGCTGTTTTGTATGTGTTTTATGCTGTCAAATCTCTGAATTAAAACTAGAGTTCTACATTCTGTAGCAGATGAACATGTACAAGTTATGTCCTTTTTAAAATTTATTTCTTTACAATTTTATCATGAAACATATTCACAAAGGAATGAATAAAAGGAATGTGGGAAGACTTCATCATACTAACAATATAAATATCCTTGGAATCCTCATCAAGATTCATACCTGGGCCTTGGGTAGTTGTAGGGTCTCCTAAGAGTTCTCTCTATGACTCATCTCTCCTTTGGCCTGCAGGTGACTACTCTCCTGATTCTTTGGTTATTTAAAAAAATAAATGTTTAACATTTGTTATTTTTCACCAAGCAGCGTTCTTTTCGTTTTGCCTCTTTTAAACTTTGTATAAGTGAGTATTTATTATAGTAAAAAGGTTTATCTGTGGTTCCTCTGCACCACTATGTTTCATATACTCAAGTGTCTGAGGCTTTTGGCCATCCAATGTACTCATCCATTCTTTTGGGTATGGTGTTTGAGCTTTTTCAGGCGCACTTCTCACTATTTAATTTGCTAGAAATAGCAACTGATCCTTCCTTCATTCATGCATAACTATTTATTTGTTTGATGTGGTCATCAACACTTGGCATTATCTGACTGGCTAATTTTGTCCTTCTGATCACTATGGTGACATGGGATCTGCTTGACATTTCATGTGGCCCTTTCCTTATTACCCAGGAGATGGTCTTTTTGTCATATATAGTCTTTTATCTTCTCTTAAATATATTTTGGTTATTTTTCCATAAATTAATTGTGTGTTCATTCACTTTTGTGCTGCACACTAACCCTTTTATATTGGCATGTATTGCAGATATATTTCTCCTACTTTGTATTTTATCTTCCTTAATTTTCATGCATTTAAATTTTCCAGTTCACATCTCTATGGCTTATTTTTCCTTCTTTCTTGGTTATTTTTTTAAATTAACTCTTTATTTTTGCTCCTTTTTACTTTCATTTAAAGACGGGATCTCTCTTTGTCACCCAGGCTAGAGTGCAATGGTGTCATCATAGCTTACTGCAGCCTCCAACTCCTGGGCTCAGGCGATCCTCCTGCTTCAGCCTCCCAAGTACATGGGAGTACAGATGATATACTCTGTATCTCATCTGATATACTGAATTCCCCTCCTTTGGATATATACCAGCAGTGGGATTTCTGGGTCATACAGTAGTTCTGTTTTTAGTTTTTTGAGGAACTTCCATACTGTTCTCCATAGTGGTTGCACTAATTTACATTCCCAGCAACAGTGTACGAGGGTTCCCCTTTCTCCACATCCTCGCTAACATTCGTTATTGCCTTTTTGATAAAAGGAATTTTAACTGGGGTGAGATGATATCTCATTGTAGTTTTGATTTGCATTTCTCTGATGACTAATGACATTGAGCATTTTTTCATTTGTATGTCTTCCTTTGAGAAATGTCTATTCAGACTCTTTGCCCATTTTTTATTCGGATTATTTGGTTTTTCCTATTGAATTGTTGGAGCTTTTATATATTCTAGAAAAATATGGAATGCTTCATAAATTTGCATATCATCCTTGCACAGAAGCCACGCTAATCTTCTCTGTATCATTCCAATTTCAGTATGCATGCTGCTGAAGCAAGCACTTTCCTTTTCTTATATGAGAAAATTCTGTTCTTGCATCAAAAAGACATTTGCCTGGGACTTTTCAAAACATTCTAATTTTATCTTTCACATTGACCTGCACAGTAAATTGATTATTGTCCCTGGAATAGAGGGGAATGCAGTGCATTTATCCAGTTAGATATCAATTTGCCCCTGCCTCATGTATTAAGGTGCTTATGAATTCTGCCAGTATTCCACAAACCTTGCTCTGCGAACAACCAACTTTTCATATATATGGTGGCTTATTGAAGACTCTTTTCCTTTCCTTTGGTCTATTTGTTTATCTGTCTGTTAATAGTATGGTGTCCTGAATATTATAGTTTCAAAACCTTTTATTTATATTATGCAAGCTGTCACTTCTTTGTTCAGAAGATTTTTACCATTGTTAGACATTTGATACTTCTGTTAGGTTTAGGGAAGTAGGTTTTATTGACTACTTAAAGATTTGTTTGTGGGATTCAAGGAACTCTAAGTATTTGTGAGTGCTATCAGCTTGGTAACATTGAGTTCCTTATAATAACATGTGTCATCTTTCCCCCATGTCCTTTTGCATTGACACTGTCCAGTAAAATGTTTAAAATTTCTCCATTAGGATGTTGAGATATCTTTCAGTAGCCTTTTGTCATACTTAATTAAATTTGGCCTATGGGAAACCAGGTTCCAGCTTCCAAATGTTCTCTCTTAGTCTAATCACATAGGATGGACTGAATTCCCCAAGAAAAAAATTGTGACAAAAACCTGTGAAATATTGTATAATATACCAGCAAAGCTCATTAGACACTCCATACCCAGGGTGGTTTTTTGGGGTTGTTTTTTGTTACACCTTCTGCTGAGAATGTAACAAAATTCTAACTCAGCCAGGTGTGGTGGCTCACACCTGTACTCCTAGCTCTTTGGTAGGCTCAGGTGGGAGAATCACTTGAGGCTGGGAGTTCAAGACCAGCTTGAGCAATGTAGCAAGACCCTGTCTCTACAAAAAATACACAAAGAAATTAGCCAGGCGTGGTGGCACACGCTTATAGTCCCAGCTACTTGTTGCAGGAAGATTGCTCGAGCCCAGGAGTTTGAGGTTGTAGTGAGCCAGGATGACGCCACTGCACTCTAGCCCAGGAGAACAGAGCAAGACCCTGTCTTAAGAAAAACAGCAAAAGAAGAAAATTCCAAACTCTCAGAGGGAAGACAAGAGTTACACAAATACTATATTGTTTGCCTAACAGTTTGGGCACACTGAGCCCCTCTTAAAAGGTAAGTTTGTGTGGTCCTTCTAAAAGTCCGGTTCCCTGATACCATCAAAAGTCAAACTTTGTGAAAAAGCATTTGTAAGGATAAGCAGTCTCAGGACTGATAATGTTATCTCTCTTCTTCTGCAGACTAAGTAGTCTAACTTTATTATGACTAGTGTTACAGACCCACTGTATAGAGAGACATTATGCATGTCCCAGGCATTCCTGAAGAGGAATGTTCTTGTTCATTTGTTACTTTCCTAAATTGTTCAATTTTAGCATCAGAATTGCTATGTGTGAAGAGGTGAGTATAGACAGAGAATTAGAGTCTGATAACCAAGTCATAGAATAAATGTTTCAGGACCGTGGCGTCATATGAACCTCTTATGAACTGAGTATACATCAGGGCTGTTCAGTTTTACCCATCCTCCTCTGAACATGTGGGATATTTCAGGAGTCGGTGACCTTTGAGGATGTGGCTGTGAACTTCACTCAAGGGGAGTGGGCTTTATTGAATGCTTCCCAGAAGAATCTGTACAGAGATGTGATGCGGGAAACCTTGAGGAATCTGTCCTTTGTAGGTAAGGATATTATTTCTTCACTTAATTGATTTAGAAAACAAATGTTTCTTGCTCATCAACACTGTTCATGATTGGCAATATGGAAGAGGAATGCTTTGGTGAATAAATAAAGCATGGCTGAAGTGTGCCATGAACAGACAATCTAATAATTTCTCTATAATTTTGTAATTTTTCTGGGTTTATATTTAGGAATAAAATGGGAAGACCAGGACATTGAAGATCGATACAGAAATCCAAGGAGAAATCTAAGGTAATTTTGACTCAGGAGAGAAGGAGATTTCCTTGAGAGAGAATCTTAGAATATCAAAAAGTGTCAAAAACAAGCAAACAAAACAAGTTAAGCCCAGCTTCAATTTATTTATTCTTAGAAAGTTGTCATCAAAATATACACATAGGCCGGGCACGGTGGCTCATGCCTGTAATCCCTAGCACTGTGGGAGGCCGAGGTGGGCGGATCATTTGAGCTCAGAAGTTCGAGACCAGCTTGAGCAAGAGCGAGACCCCATCACTACTAAAAAAGTAGAAAGAAATTAGCTGGACAATTAAAAATATATACATAAAAAATTATCCGGGCATGGTGGCACATGCCTGTAGTCTCAGCTACTCGGGAGACTGAGGCAGAAGGATCGCTTGAGCCCAGGAATTTGAGGTTGCTGTGAGCTAGGCTGATGCCACAGCACTCGAGCCCGGGCAACAGAGTGAGACTCTGTCTCAAAAAAAAAAAAAATTGAAAAAATATACACATAAAATTGACATAGACGTTTATTGTTGGCAAAATGGTTCCCTTGGAAACAGTATTAAGAAATCCCATATGAATACCACTGTTTTGATAATAGCTGCAGTTTCAGAGCATTCGGTCCATTCGCAGCAAACAACTCAAGACAGGGCACAAAGCCTATACTTTCCCTGATACTGTTAAAAATTTAAGTTTAAAACCTATTAACACATGTACAGTCCTTTGTAAATAAATCCTCAATAACGTGTCTCACGTTTTTTACAGACATTATATGGCAGAGAGACTCCGTGAAAGTAAAGAAGGGCATCAACGTGGAGAAAACTTGAGCCAGATTCCAGAGCGTGTTCTGAACAAGAAAACTCCTCCTGCAGTAAAAGCATGTGAAAGCAGTGTGTGTGGAGAGGTTGCCATGGGCCATTCATTTCACATGAGAGATCACACTAAACATGAACCACATGAGCGTCAGGAATTCACAGGGAAGCCATATACACGTAGCCAATGTGAGAAAGCCTTCGGTGATCACTCTTTCCCAACACATGAAAGTCCTCACACTCATGCTAGACAGAAACCCTATGATTGTAAGGAATGTAGGAAAACCTTTATTTCTCCCAAAACCCTTCGAACACACATGATAACGCACACTGGAGATGGACCTCATAAATGTAAGTTTTGTAGGAAAGGCTTTGCGTATCCCAGTTTGTTACGTATACATGAAAGAAGTCACACTGGGGAGAAACCCTATGAATGCAAGCAATGTGGGAAAGCCTTCAGGTATTCCTATTACATTGAAATACATAAAAGAATTCACACTGGAGAGAAACCCTATAAATGTAAAATATGTGGTAAAGCCTTTATTTATCCTGTTCAAAGCCATGAAAAGACTCACAATAGAGAGAATCTGTACGAATGTAAGCAATGTGGGAAAGCCTTCTCTCTCATAAGTTTGCGAAGACACATGATAATGCACACTGGAGAGGGGCGCTACAAATGTAAGATATGTGGGAAGGCCTTTGATTACCCCAGTGAAGTTCGAATACACGAAAGAATACATACTGGAGAGAAACCCTATCAGTGTAAGCAGTGTGGGAAAGCCTTCAGTTGTTCCAGTACCTTTCGAAAACATGAACAGATTCACACTGGAGAGAAACCCTATAAATGTACGAAATGCGAGAAAGCCTTTAGATCTCGCAGTTCTGTTAGAAATCATGAAATGACACACACTGGAAAGAAACCCTATGAATGCAAGGAATGTGGGAAAATGTTTATTTGTGCCACAAGCCTTCGAAGACACGTGATAATGCACACTGGAAATGGAGCTTACAAGTGTAAGGTGTGTGGGAAGGCCTTTGCTTTTCCCAGTTCATTTCAAAGACATGAAAGAAGTCACACAGGAAAGAAAGCCTATGAATGTAAGCAATGTGGTAAAACCTTCCGACGTTCCGGTTCCTTTCAAATACACGAAAGAAAACATACTGGAGAGAAACTGTAGTCATGTAAATAACATGGGAATTCCTTCATGTAGCCCAGGTACACTGGAATATATAGAAGAATTCACACTGGAGAGAAATTCTATGAACCTAAGCAATGCGGGAAAGCATTCCATTTTCCCAGTTCCCTTATTTTATTTTTTTGTTTTAATCAAATTTTTTTTTTTTAGTAGAGAAGTGGTCTTGCTCTTGTTGAGACTGGTCTTGAACTCCTGAGCGCAATCGATCCTCCCAGCTTGGCCTCCAAGAGTGCTAGGATTATAGGCATGAGCCACCACGCCTGGCCCCCAGCTCCTTTTAAACTCAGGAAATACTCAAAATGGAGAAAGACCCTATGAGTGTAAAAACTGTGGTAAAGGCTTCAGGCTTTTCTAGTTACTGCCAAATGCACAGAAGAACTCTTACTGGGTAGAAACCCTATGGTCATTAGGAATGTGGAAAGCATTCATATATATCAGGTACTTTCTAAAACTTGGATAAAGAATCGCAGTGTAGAAAAATCCTATGAATGTAAAAAATGTGGTAAAAACCTTTCATTCCTGTTTTTTTTTATTTCAGCATATTATGGGGGTACAGATGTTTAGGTTACGTATGATGCCCTTGCTCCCCCCAGGTATTTACTTTTTGATAATTCTTTAACCTGTATACATTTTTCCTTTATGCAAAATAAAAAGGATTTTTAGGAAAGCTAATCCTTGGTGAAACCTTAAAAAACTGAAAAAACAGTGAAAAGTTGTTTTGATGGGAAAGTGAACATCCAAAGCAATTTATGTAGAAACAAATACTCATGTTTTGAGGATTTCTAAAACTTAATCCTTATAAATGAGAAAAATCCTGTTATTTGCCCAATAGAACTGCTTAGTTTAATATTTAGAAAATGATTATTGAAACAGTCCATTTTAAGATCATTTGATAATAAATTATACTCACCACCAATCAGAGGTAGTTTGACAGATCTATGTTAAAGATGAAATGTCACTGTTATAATGTGATAATGCCCCACATAAAACAAGAAAATTGTACACGATACAGGTTACATTTATTTGCACTCCTATATTGAAAAAAATCTATAATTAAAATAACTCTACCTTTTCATTATGTGGGTTGTCCTTCTTCAGTAGTTGTAACATTTCCTGCCACTAGGTACTCTGTCCTACCTCCTCTCTGTCATTGCCACTAAGACAAAATCCTACTCCCAGCCCCAAATTCTTTCAAACAGAAATGTAACATTAGTAATTATGACCTCTGAGTAAAAAGTTTGAACTTAAGTTTGAAAAAACTTGGAATCCGAGATTTCAAAAATACAGGAAAATTTTAAGGCAGCTCACCCAGAAGGCAGTCCCAAGTGGCACTGGCACTGGCACCTGAAAACAATTCGGCATGGAATGTCCTTTTTAGTCAGTCCCTGTACTTAAAATTCAAGCACTAAGAACAACAATTTCCTCTTAAATAGTGAGATCTTTATTCTCCAAACCCACCCACCTTAAAAGGAACCTCATTAAGCCAAAAAAAAAAAAAAAGTGAAAATAGAACCACTCTAATGGTTTTTAAAAATTATCAGGCCAGGTGCAGTGGCTCACACTTGTATCCTAACCCTCTGGGAGGCCGAGACGGAAGAACTGCTTGAGGCCAGAAGCTCCAGTCCAACCTGAGCAAGAGCAAGACCCCATCTCTACAAAAAAATAGAATAATTAGCCAGGTATGGCGGTGCACGCCTGTAGTACCAGCTACTCGGGAGGCTGAGGCAGAAGGACCACTTCAG
>CAUYSK010077466.1:0-14058 GCA_963575035.1 Avahi laniger | reverse complement strand
AGAATATTTAATAATCTAGAAAAACTATGATGTATTTAAATCACCTAAGATCAGAAAAAATATTAAAAAAATTATGCATGAGAATTAAAAATGTAGATATAGTTGATAGAATGATTTCATTCAACTAAAAATCTTATTTTATAGGCCGGGCGCAGTGGCTCAGGCCTGTAATCCTAGCTCTCTGGGAGGCCGGGGCAGGCGGATTGTTTGACCTCAGGAGCTGGAGACCAGCCTGAGCAAGAGCGAGACCCTGTCTCTACCAAAAATAGAAAGAAATTAATTGGACAGCTAAAAAATATATAGAAAAAAATTAGCCAGGCATGGTGGCGCATGCCTGTAGTCCCAGCTACTCGGGAGGCTGAGGCAGTAGGATTGGTTGAGCCCAGGAGTTTGAGGTTGCTGTGAGCTAGGCTGACGCCCCGGCACTCACTCTAGCCAGGGCAACACAGTGAGACTCTGTCTCAAAAAAAAAAAAAAAAATCTTATTTTATAACTCAATAAAAGTAAACTTTATAAAAGTAGATAGAATCCTAAAAGTCTTTTAAAGGCAAAATTCACTTTCAAAAATTCACTTTTATGTATTGCCTTGTAATAAAACACTTCTGATTTGATTTCCAACAAGCTATGCGAACAAAAGAAATAAAGACATTTATTAAAACAAAGAAAATTGCCTAAGTAAACAAAAAATCATTTTTTAATTCTTGAATACATCTGAATATATATCTGAATATGATCAGGGAAGCTTCCTATTATGCAAAACAATTATAAATAGATTAAAATAACCAATTTGTTTCAAGTACAATGTTCAAAAATGCTAAAAATTTCAGAAGCTATCTATAAATATGGTTGGCTAATAGAACCAAAAAAACCCATGAAAGTAGAAGATTTATCCTATCATGTTTCTATTACAATTCTGGGCATACCCTGCTACTTTTTCCAGAAGGAATCTTCCTATCCTCAACTCCCACCAAAGCCCAGCCTACTCATTTAAGAAAAGACTATTTGGTTACATTTTTCTAATTAATTACATATACATACATTTCCCTTTGTGTTTTGCCTTCATCATAAAATAGTTTATTAAACAAATTATACAGTCATTTAACAAAGTAAGGTCTCCTATGATAGTTCTCTTAAAAATTTCCTAAAACTGGCTGGGTACAGTGGCTCACGCCTATAATCCTAGCACTCTGGGAGGCCGAAGCAGGTGGATCATTTGAGCTCAGGAGTTTGAGACCAGCCTGAGCAAGAGCAAGACCCCATCTCTACTAAAAATAGAAAGACATTACTTGGAGAGCTAAAAACACATAGAAAAAAGTAGCCGGGCATAGTGGCGCATGCCTGTAGTCCCAGCTGCTCGGGAGGCTGAGGCAGACGGATTACTTGAGCCCAGGAGTTTGAGGTTGCTGAGAGCTAGTCTGACACCACAGGACTCTAGCCTGGGCAACAGAGTGAGACTCTGTCTTATATTTTTATTTTGAATAAAAAAAAATTTTTTCCAAAACTGACCTTCAATTTTTTTTCAATATACAAAAGCTTATGTTTTTAAAACATCGGTATGGTAAAGGTGATTTCTACAGCAGTCTACCAAAATCCTCTAAGAAGCAGCACTTCCCCAGTTTCCCTACAACCATTTGGTTCATGTTCAGGATTACAACCCGGAGATGGGGAAGGATCTGGATATTATTTAAAAGAATTTAACGATGTGTAACTCTGGTATTATGTGTATTTTATAATATTCACATTCTTTGAAAACACATGGTATGTAAGATACTTAATTCCCAATTAAGGAGACTATCTCCATTCTTTAACCATTATAATTAAGTAAGAATTTACCGAGCCATAAAACAGTTAAATATCAGTACAGAATTGTTTTATAAAGAGGATACATATCACTGAGAATATTTTGCCTTCATCTTAAAAAAATGCAAAGATCTAAAGAAAAATAGCTTTAAAAATCTGATTATTTGTACACCATTGTAAGCCTTTGGGCTTTGAAGTATTTCCCTCTTCAAATTATATTAAACCCAAATACACACATACACACACACTTTTGTTACTTAGCACTTGTAGTTGAAAGCTTACAAATGCTGAATGGCGTGATAAATAGCTACCCTCCATCATTTAGCATCGGCCAATGGCAAACCTATGCTACCTCTATGAGCACTGAGGCTCCTCCCTTCTAGGCTGCTGGCAGCCTCGGATTCTCTTTTTTGTGATGTTATCATTGCCAATATTCATCACAAGAATCTCTGCATCCAGATCAGGAGGACTTCATAGAAGAGAAAAGGGACATCTGCTCTGCTGAGTCCAGACAGAGATGAACATTCACAGAGAAACAGCATCATTCATGTGCTGCACATCTCACTAGTATCAGCATAGTGTTAAGGAACCTCTGATAAGAGTTTATCTTAGAAGCCAGAACACTATTACTTATATGATAAAATGTATCCCCTATTCCGTATCACTGACTTACCAAAGAACATCTGAAACAAAATCAGCTGAAAAACTACAAAACTACATATAAAGATAATGCCCTTAACTTAGAAATTTCGAAAAAAAAAAAAGAAAAGCTAAAAATGGAGATTATCCATTGCTTTGGTACTTTTTGTATTTCTAGGTAGTAAAGCACCTTCAGATAGAAGACATCAAGTATTATTCATGTTTGTATCCCTTATAACTTAGTCATATCCCTTAATTTTCATTTGGTCTGTTTTAACAATAGACCTAAAGTGTTAATAAACAGTTTACCTTACCTTTTTCATACACATGTCAGCTATTATGGAAAGAGGTATTGTAAGGCTTAGTGCAAGTGTGCCTATCAATGATGAGGTAAGAAAGCAGCCCCTAAAAGAAAACAAAAGAGAAAATATGCATTTCTATATTAAAAAAATAAAAGAACCAAAGAATAACACTGAACAAAAGACTTTTTAAACTATAATACAGGCTTGAGAGATCAGGAGCAGAAATAAAGAACTCAGGATGGACTGAGACATAACAAATAATAAATACATTAAGATGATTCTCAAAGTTTATCTTCAAATATTAAAATATAAATATATAAGTATTAAAAGTTCAAAATATTTTGCGGCATTTTTAAGATCTGTTTACAAATATTATTCAACTTTGGATTATAATTTCTATTTCATTAATTTCTTTAAAAAAACTGTTCAACAGAGTTCCTACAGCTGTATAATGATACTTAGTTAACAAAGAAAATAGCATTGTTAAAATAGCAGGACAATACCTTACACATAGACTTTAAGAAAGTGATAAACCAACATGCAACTTTGCCTCCAAAGCAAAAACATCTCAGTCTCATAAAAACTAAAATAGTGTATTATTCTTCTGATTGTCTTAGCATAGAAAAGAAGGAACTGGATATTTTTAAAGAATATTTCTTTGCTGTTTTCCACTTTTCAAACAATTTTTCTAACCAAAAGCTAAGCTCTTCATTTTATTTCCACCTTGAACTATCAATGTTGGTATGAAATTTTGAAATATCAATCTGTATATGATTTTGTTTAGTTAAAGGAAAATATTATACCAGAGAGAGATAAGCCATTTTCAAAGACTAATAATTTGGGTATACATGAAGAAAATGAGTTATCAGCCAAGACAAAAAGTCATAATGTATATATTTGGACTACAGATCCATGGAAATTATAGGCAAGTAAATTCTAGCTCAGTATATGTGTTAGAATTTCACACTGTCTTGCAATAAAATGGGCTATCTCTTGATAAAGTGTCACCAGAAGTATTCACTGGGGCCTGGACAATTAGTCTTCACTGATGAGGTAAAGAACTCAAGTACTAGTGATTCCCACTACTCATGAGCTGCTCTGTGAAAAGAGGATTCAGGGGTCAAATATAGCATAGATTCTTGGATATTCACCATGCAAAGTACTATAATAAAAATCTGAGAGGTAGAATTAGAAAACCTGTTTGACTAAATCCAGCTTTTCCCAGTTTAGCTGACGGCTGACTCCTTTTGTCAACTATTAATATTTCAGGTTAAAAAACGTTGAGCATCTAAAATATATGTAATGAAAGATGAAAAAATGAATATGTGGATTGGTATCAAAAGAGATTTAGATCGGCAAAGAAGTTTGGATAAGTACGTAAATTATTACAATACAAAGTAAATCTTTAAGTACTATACCAAAGAGAGTAAATATGGAAGATATCAAGAAAACAGAGGTATTTCCTTCACTGGACAAGGAAGTGGTGAGGAGCATAGACAGGGCGTTGAGGAAGACTTCATGAAAAAGTCGATTTCTGTTGCAGTCTTTTGCAAGGGAAAACTAGTTAATAGTCTCAATTACTATGTAATAAATTCATTTAGCAGTTTAAGTACAATTTGTATTTCTTTTTAAGTTCCTATTAGATGGAAATAAGACTCAATATAAAGCTCTATATTTGAAAGATTTCTCAAACCCCATATATGATACCATCTTTAAATTATTTTAACCTTATTATCACGTCAATATATTTGACATTATAACATATCAAAGTATGTTAACATGTCAAATTAATCAGTTTATGGTTTACACATCTGGCTCACCCACATGAAAGGTCCTGAGAATAAACAAAACAAAAAAGCCTATTAACAACCAACCAGATATTTCAAAGCCCCTTGAATAAACAAAGTCCCCTAGATTCTCACTTAGAACACAGGCATTTCTACTTGGCATACATATCTCATAAGTCTAGATGCCCATTAGATAATGATTTTCATTTGCATAACACTCTATTTCCTAAAAACACTTTAATGTACTCAACTGTGAGTGAGTGAGTGTGTGTGTGTGTGTCTGTGTATGTGTGGGGGCGGTGCACAGGAGGGGCCATCAGCAGACAGAAGAAATATAAATGCTTAAATCACCCAAAAGTCAATAACTGATAACTAATAAGAGAATAAATAATACATACCACAACCACAGGAACTCTGAAAGAACCGTTCCAATAAGGCCGTTAATGATAATGCACATTAATACTACTTTATTGGGAAACTCGAAGTCCTCAAATCCAGTATAATGTAGTAAAAAAAACCCTGGCCATAAGAGCAGCAGATTAAAGAGACCTACAAAACCTGAACGTGTATAAAAGAGACCAAAGTTAAAATTGTGATTTATTTCAATTTTCCAACCTTATTAACCCTATAATTAGAAAACATCAGATTTCTCACAAAAGGCTCCAACAGGTTTCCTTAACTAGAATTTCTATTGGTTTGTTTTCAAGTGATTTTGGTGAATAGCTCAATGCCAGAAAAAACTGCATGAAGCAACCGGTGATCACTGGGTCAAGGTTCAATTATCTACACTATATGGGAGCAACTACTGTGGAATAAACCACTTAAGAAAATTCAACAAGAAGGGTTTTTAACCTTAGCTACTAATAATATGGTATCGTACAACTTAAAGAAATAGCTGGTATGTATGCGTTTGTATTCGGCCTAAATTAATTTTGAGGGAATAGATGGTTTGCTCTCTGCTTCAACTCATTTACGTTCAAAACACCTATGCTGTGCTGGGAATAATGGAGGAAGATTTCAAAGAAAATAAAATTCTCTGCCTTCTAAGAACTCTAGCTAGTTGGTGAGATAACGTATATGCACAAATAGTTATTCAACATATGAACTAAGTACAGGCTGATTACTCATAAAGAAGACCTATCCATGTAGTGGTTAAAAGGTGTATGCTCTATAGTCTGACTGTCCTGAGTCCAATCCCAGCTTTAAAATTCACTACTAGTGTACACCTTATGCAAGATGCAGAACCTCTTTTAAGTCTCGGTTTTCCAATCTATAAATATAAAATAATATTTAATTAGGTTGCTGGGACGATTAGAGGAAACACTTATAAAAGGTATCATAGTACCTGGCACATAGTTAAGCACTTAATACAAGTTAGCTGTTATTATCACAGAAATTAAGTTTATAAATAACTATGTACATGTGAACATAAAGACTATAAAGGAAAAAATTACAGTTATATAGTAATTTTTGTTGCACTTTCTATATAGTTTAACATCACAAATCTACTACGAGGTCCATGAGGTAACTATAGAGCTTTCTTAAAAAAAATTAAATTACAGTAGATATAAATTTTATACTTGCTATGTCACCTAAATAATAACCAGTATTTAGGAAGCCTAGTTAAATCTTCTTAACAGGGCAGGAGCATCCACTCTCCATCTGCTGGAAAGACTCACAGCCGCCCCCACCCTCTGAAGAAGTGTGTTTGTAGAGCAAGCAAATCTGTCTTCCCCAGAAAGTTCCCACCCTCACCACCCCACACCCTCTGCAACCCACAACTAACTGAAGGAGGATTCACAAGTCCAGCGGCTCAAGCCCTAATGGGTCAAGGCCAGGACAACTCGCAGGGGTGCCTAGACATGTTACCTGCTCTCCCTCTGCCACCTGGTTCTTTCTCCTACTCCATCCTGATCCCTTCACTCTTGTACAAGTTTTGCTTCAGAGAATCAATAAACCACCCGCACCAAATCCCCGTCTCATATCCTGCTTTAGGGAACCCAACTTAGGACATCTAGAGATAAAAAACCAAAAGGACACATACAAAAGGGACTAAGGACTTAAAAGGCTTAAATAACATTAAAAAGTTATTCTAATTAAGACAACAAAATTTGGCATTATCAAGAACCAAATCTATTTTCTGGCTTCTGAAGTGATGATTCTATGAAATTCCACATAAATTAGCCACCTTTGACCTAGAGACAAAAATCCAAATGACTTCACCTATTACCCAGAACCCCCAGAATCTAGCACCACATACCTTCCTGTTCTTCCTAAAGTGAAGTCCCGGCACAATCATTCAGATCTACTCACTTTTCGTTGTTATACCGCTGCTTATACTCCCTTGCCTCAAGGACCCCCCACATCCCAATCCTAACTTCTTCTCCAAATCCTATATAAAGCCCAGAGCAGATCAATATTGCTGTACATATCACACTGCATAAGAACAGAACCAATACAAGTTACATGTCTATGTGTACTCTCTCTAATAAGAGTAAATTCAGCAATTTTTCTTACAAGTTGCCACTGCTAAAAGAAAAGTGCCACTGACCTAACCATTTGCCTCTAATACTCAAAAAACATTAGCATTTCATTCCATTCCAAATGGAATTTTCTATGACTCTAAAATAAGACATCATTAAAATTATCTTCATTGTTAAAGTACATTTCTTAAATTCTATACTTAAAAGGCACTTAAGCAATCACTCAGTCTGGTGGCTTTTCAAACATTTTATTTTTGTTAATCTTTAGGTGCAGGTATTCCAACTATTTTTATTGGAAAATCTTTTCTACAAATTAAATTATAATGTAAAAAGCCCAACGAAGCAGAGCTGTTCCAGGTGAAGCAGCAAAGGAGTCCAAGAATCGGATCTCTGCATGCAACTCTACCTCTTCCCAATCTTCCCAGGACCCTCTGTATTCCCAAAATCATGGTCTGGAAGCCATTCATCTCGTCCAATTTCCTCATATTTCAGATGACTATGAGATAAATCTCCTGACTCCCTGTAAGCTGCACTTTGAACTCTGAGCACCAGGTTTCTTTATCTCTTTAAATTCAGATATCTTTAGGAAGATATCTTATCAATGTGTACTTCTTTTGTAATCCTACAGATACTATAAGTTCTTTACTGAGCTGATTTTAGGCAAAGTAGAATTTATAAATCATATTAGGTATTTTATTAACCAAAACCTAAGAATTGGTGCCAAAAACCATAATTGGGTAATTTGAGAATCTATGTTATGAAAGATTATGAGTCTTAAAGATAAAATGCAAATGGAAAGCCTTTAAACGGTCCTCAATTTTTAACAAAAATAAGTACACTGACTGGAACAATATTATACATATCTTTCTGGAGCAGTTCCCCCAAACTTAAAGCTTCCAACAATTCAAAAATGGCAAAATGTATAATACAGCAGGTAAATTTTCACATGCTTATAATAGCATAAGTTTGTCACATCAATGAGGAAAATACCTGATTCACAGGCTGAAGACATTAACATGAAAAGGTGTGAGGAGTTTCTACGAGCGTTCCCTCGTAGATGCACAACAACACAGGAAAAAGTAAGAGAAAAACATTGAGACTGGACTTCATAATCTTTAAACAGTTTTAAAGAATCATATGCAGGAGGAAAAAGGCTTCCCTATTTATTCTCTCCAAAAAACAAAATCAAACCCCTAAGTTAATCATTTAGAGTAAAAACCTTCACGAGTTAAACATACTCTTACCAAAGAACATTGGAATATCCAACTTATCTTCTCTGTCTACTTTTCTCTTAATCATAACAATATAGACAGCATAGAGCATGGCTCCAACAAGAGACCAAATGGAACCTATAAAAATCAACATGGTTAAAGCATCCATTCATTAACTCATTCAATACACACTTAAAATCTACTAATGTGTCAGATACTACTGCAAGAAAAGAGTATACAAAAATGAAAAGATATAGGCCGGGCATGGTGGTTCATGCCTATAATCTTAGCACTCTGGGAGGCCGAGGCAAGAAGATCACTTGAGGTCAAAAGTTTGAGACCAGCCTCAGCAAGAGCGAGACCCTGTCTCTACTGAAAATAGAAAAAGTTAGCCAGGCATGGTGGTGCACGCCTGTAGTTCCAGGTACTTGGAAGGCTGAGACAGGAGGATCATTGAGCCCAGGAATTTGAGGTTGTTGTGCTGACGTCACAGCACTCTAACCCGGGCAACAGAGCAAGCCTCTGCCTCAAAAAAAAAAAAAAAAAAAAAAAAAAAAAATATATATATATATATATATAATGACATAAATCATCTTTATAATGATATAAAGATATATAATGACCCCATCTATGTCTTTCAGGAGTATAGGAAGGAGTTTAATATGTTAACAAATAAATACAAAAGCATTCACCTCAATGACCTAACCAAACCTATACATGTTACAATAATAAAACTCATAAGTAACACTGCTTTTAATTTTGAAATATATGCTTCCTATTTTTCCCTACCTAAACAATTGACACCTGGCACTGTCCAACCTAACAAATGCTTCTTTCATCACTGCTGTTAGTTATATTGTTTTCCTTACCCCCATATATCATTCTTAATATATATTCCACCACCACCCCTGTCTTTAAGGCTCTGTTAAAGTCCCACCTCTTTCACAAAGTATCCTTTCTATTCTGCTGAATTCCAACCCTACTTGTCTTCTGCTTTAGCCAATTATAATAAGGTTAAATATGGTATTATTTTAATCTATAGTGACTTGATTTTGTAAATCTGATATTGTTTCATATCAAGAACTCCTTGAAAACTGTAAATACATAATATATACTTTTTAAGGTTCCAAAATATCTAACATAATGCAGAGCTCATAGTACATGAATAATATTGATTCTCTTTATTAACTCACTCTCAAAACATTTAAGTCTTTTAAAACAGCTAAATAGTGTCCTCCTGCCAAGTGATCATACTAAATACTTTAATCAATTATTCAAAAGACCAGTGTTTGATTAAATCTATTTTTTATTATTTTCAGGCTCTTTTTAAAAGCAAAAAAAAGCCTGTCAACAAAATCTTTCACACACACAACATACATACATTTATAAAAATATGTATATACACACACATAAAGGGAGAGAGAGTGTGTGTTTTATATAAACAAAGCTGCTTGGGGTAAGAAAGGTAAGCTATGTTCAAGGCATCGCTCACTGGGCAGTAATGACGAATAATTTGCAAAGCATTGTTATATTCAATAAATTTAAAATATCTAAAGAAGTATCCAAAGGGAAACCATTAAGCTGAGCTCTGATTACCTTTGTTTTTGTAAAATCTAAGCCATGGATCGAAACTAAGTGTTCGCCATAGTAGTAACTGTTTCAGGCAAGAATCAAGAGTGAAAGACAAAATTTGTCGGTTCAAATATAATAGCAACAGGAAATTTGTATAATCTCACAGTATCAAAGGGAAAAATTAGTAACTTCACACTACAGCAACCTGGCAGACATCATCTTAAAATTAATATTGCTAGTAATGGAACAAATCAGCATTATGCATGCTGCACTAATAAGAAAACAGTACCACTTCCATGAAATTTCTAAGAAAAATGCACCACCTCAATTTAACCACAAGGAAATGCCAGACAAATCCAAATTGAGGGTCGTTCTACAAAACAACTGGGCAGTACCTTACAAAAGTGACAAGGTCATAAAAGACAAAAAAAGACTGAGGAACAGTTCCAGATTAAAGGGAATTAAGGAGACATGGCAGCTAACTAAATGCAACAAGTGATCCTGGACCAAAAAAAGAACATTAGTTTAAAAAAAAAATTGGCAAAATTTGAAAAGGCTCTATAGACTATAGTATTATAATCAATGTTAATTTCTGATTTTTGAAACTGTACTGTAGTCATATAAGTTGCTAACATTTGGAGAATCTGGGTAAAGGCTATGTGAGAATTCTGTAAACTATGAATTTTTTTTTACATTATTTCCAAAGAAAAAGTTTTTACAAAGGCTCTGTTAGTGTCCACCTTGTGTGTATGTGTGTGAGTGCACACCCACGCACATGCATATAAACAATATGTACAAAAATTTCTTGTATGCTCTAAAAAAGAGAATGCAGAGTCAGGTACTTACCTATTGTATCTCTTCCAGCGGATTTTTCAGACCCTGATAGGTTTACCAGTACAACACCTCCAATGCTATGAGAATAACAGTAATTACTGATGAGCAAAATAGTCAATTCTATAAAAGGCTAATCATAAAGATAAAAATTATTCACAAGTTATCAATGTTAGGTTTGTTCCATGTGGGAACCCGGAAAGTATGTATAGGACATAATGAGGTTAATGGAAAACTTAAATAGTGATCATAAAGCCCATGAAACAAAAGCCGCAGGAGTCTGGAGAGTCCAGAGATTGTAAATCTAACCCCGACCACAGACAGCTGCAGCAATGCCAGTATTTCTATTCCCCCTGATAAAGATGAAACTACCCCTCCTCCCCATCTCTGCAGGTGTTGCCCACTCCCCCGAAAAACCCTCTATAAAACCCAAGGCTTTCCCCTCCCTTGTGGTGGACTCTCTTTTGGCCTCCACCTGTCTGCGCCCAGATGCTCAAAATAAACAGCATTTTGCTCCACGCGGGGCTTTGTGCATCTCCCTCTCAGTTCCGAACCTAACAATCAAGAACAATCTCAGGCCGGGCGCGATGGCTCACGCCTGTAATCCTAGCACTCTGGGAGGCCAAGGCGGGCGGATTGTTTGAGCTCAGGAGTTTGAGACCAGCAAGAGCAAGACCCCGTCTCTACTAAAAAAAATAGAAATTATATGGACAACTAAAAATATATAGAAAAAAAAAAAATCAGCCGGGCACAGTGGCGCATGCCTGTAGTCCCAGCTACTCAGGAGGCTGAGGCAGAAGGATCACTCGAGCCCAAGAGTTTGATGTTGCTGTGAGCTAGGCTGATGCCACGGCACTCACTCTAGCCAGGGCAACAGAGTGAGACTCTGCCTCAAAAAAAAAAAAAAAAAAGAACAATCTCAGCTCAGCTTTGCGTAAAACAATCAAAGAATTTTGTGATTTCAATGATAACAACTAATAGTATTATTAATATAATATAGTGTTGTACTTGTATTAACTCATTTAATCCTCACAAAATACACAATATTACTTTATAAGGAAGTATTATTATTGCCATTCCCCTTTTACATATAAAAACTAACAACACATAAAGACATGAAGTAACTTGACCAAGTAACTTGTCACATGGCTATGACTGAAATGCAGGCAGCCTGGCCCCATAGTCCAGTGTTCTCATGTGCCATGCTGTCTACTTCCTTTCAGTGAGGAACAAATTTACCACCTTGTCATCCCTCTTCCAATCTTTCCTTTGGAAATATAAATATATTAAACCTACATAAATCTAGCAATGGCACTACTCTCGCTTACTGGCAAAATCTAAATTAACGGTAAAACTATCTTTACATACTAAAATAATTTCACTAATCTCATGATGTTACTGGATAAAAATAAGACTGAATTAAGGATGCAGAGAGGTCACTCACTCAGTCATTACTTACTGAGCATTTGATATGAGCAAAGCACCAAGTTACAGCAGTGAACAAGACAGTCCTTTTCCCAGTGAGCTTACACAATGTAAGCTCTATACATTCTCTTACACAATGTAAGCTCTATAAATTCTATATATTTTTTCAAACAGAAGAAATATTGCTAATTTTAAAAAATCAGTCTAACCACTCTAACCTACTGATCAGAAAATCAGGGTGGCAATGGGAGAATATGGAAAAGAATAACTTTTCCCTTATGGAATTATGTCATCACAAGTCAAATATATTTCTTATATTAAATATTCATACCCTTCAATTGAATCATCACAATTTTCTGTAATAATCATTGTTCGAATTCAGATTCAGCTATTATTCACTGAGTACCCACAATATACTAGAAACTGGGGATTTTGTTCCCACTTAGATGATAATAATGGCTAAATATGTTAAGCACCTGTTGTGTATCAGACATTGTTCCAAGTACTTTAGAAGTACTCATTTAACACTCCTAACACTCCTATGAGACAAATCTTACTATTATCCCCAATTTACAGATGAGAAAATTGGCACAGAAAGGTAAGAAACTTGCCCAAGATCTCAAAACCAGTAATGATGCAGGCAGGATTGAATTCTAGGTTGTTTGGCTTGAGGCCACACTCTTTTTTGTCTCTCAATTAATGAAATGAGATTTCTTAGGGGATTTCCTTCAAGATTGTTGCTAAAGTCAAATTCTTTTTATGTCCTCAGATATTGAATTTCATTGTAAAAGCAATGCAAAACAAAGTATTAAACAACATTAATATATAATTCTCAAGAACATACAATATACAAAAAGTTTCTAAGTAATACTTTTTTTTGAAGGGACAGATAGTAAATATTTTAAGTCTACAGGCCATATGGTCTCTGTTGCAATTCAACTCTGCCTCTGTAGTGCTAAAACAGCCATAGATAATTTGCAAATGAATGAGAATGGCTGTGTTCCAATAAAATTTTATTTACAAAACCCAGCAGCTAGTCTACCTTGGTTTGCCAACCTCTGTTCTAGACCAACTTTAATGAGAAGGGGCAATGAATGTACTCTGTCAAAACACTTGCAAGTTCAGTATTTTAGGTCCGTTTCCTTCTTTATCAAGTCTTTATTAAAATCTTACAAAGAAAAGTTAGAAGTTAGCACATATTTTGAATAAAGTTAAGTAAAACCTCATTTACTTCCCCAATACAAATATAATACATTTCGCTAATGCAAAAATTTGCTTGGCTAAAACATTATCCAACTGTGCAAAAGAATAAATCCCTAGTGGCCATAAAGTCTAAATGCTAAATTAGTTGGGTCAACCAGACTATCCACTGAAACTACCATGGTTAATTTACCCTTACAGCTAAAAGAGAAAAACACATAATAATAAGGCCCACCAGTTTTATGTGATTGCCAAGTACCAGTCTTTATGAGAGTCACTTTACAGATATTACCCCCAAACTTTAAAACAAAGCTGCAAAGTACATATTATCATTTCCTCAACTAGGAAACCTCCTCAGAGTTTAAGGCAACTACCTACCAAGGAGCAAACAGCACAGCTCTTATTCAATCCTGGCTCTGATAGCTAAGAAACACTACTCTCTCTGCTAAATCATTCTGCTACCTTCTCCAATTTTCTCTCACAAAATAACAGACACATCTTTTTTCAGTATTATCTATGGGCAAAGCCCTATGCTAGGGCTTTGGTGACACAAATCAAAAATAAGGCTTTGGCCTTTAAGTGTTTATAATCCAACAGAGAAGACAAGACAAACATATACAAGTTAAATAAAAATAAAAGATTTAAATATAGTTATCAACAATACTGATGCTGGCCGGGCGCGGTGGCTCACGCCTGTAATCCTAGCTCTCTGGGAGGCCGAGGTGGGCGGATCGTTCTGAGCTCGGGAGTTCGAGACCAGCCTGAGCAAGAGCGAGACCTCATCTCTACCAAAAATAGAAAGAAATTA